>JBBPTO010000144.1:0-47523 GCA_038094155.1 Pulveroboletus cf. aberrans | reverse complement strand
GGCTTAGATCCTGGTAAGTCGCGCCAAATGTCGCAGTGTTCTTCGTCGAATTCTGCATTCCACCGACGAGCGGTGTATCCAGGAGGATTGTGAATGCGATGAGGATGATACCAATCCCATACATCGAAGTATGTGTTGGCAGTCAGAAGGGACTCTCTGAGTCTAGCGTGAGAGTCTCCAGAACGATAAGGATCGTTTGGGTTAAATGGACGAGTGGTGATCGGAGGAAAGAAATCTCGCCTTAGAACCTCAAAACCCTGAAAATGTACATATGCAGACGGAGTGGAGTCATATGTCTCAGAAGGGAAAGCCCAACCGGCACCACTATAGGCAGAGAAGAGGGTCTCATCTTTGTACATGAATGAGCAGGGGAGGATACTCTGATCTGCCATGATAGTCTCCGCAGTTGTGATCTCGAAAGGATTGACAATGCGGGGGCAGTTGGAGTGAACTTTATAAGGCGGGATGTCGGCTGTCTCCAGGAAGGGGATGTTGGTTTCCTGGTGAAGATCTAGCTGACGTCGGATTTTCTTCGACGGAAGGGGCATTGGTTCTTGGAACACTGCTTCCCTGATGGATCCGTCCTCCGATGATATCATCACTGTAGATGATTCCAATTTCGTCCACAATGCGTCTTCGAAGGTGCTGTAATTCATCTGGAGTGAAGCGAGCTTCGAGGACAGGAGTGGGTGTGCAAAAAGGTATTCCTTCTAAAGGATCTGTGGAAACGTTTCTAGGAACGTAGTCTGGAAGGCGATGAGGAGAATAGGAAGGAGGTTGAGGGAGAGGTGAAGAAGGGGTCTCAGGATCAGGAGTGATGAATCCTGGTGGTCGAATATGATGAGGAGAGTAAATAAATCGAGCGTCTTCTTCAATATCTGGTTCAGTGGTATGGTAGGATCCTTGAGATCCAGAGATAGAACCAGGAAGGGGTAATTCCCAGATGTTCTGTTCTCCTTGTCGATGAGGAACTCTCTCAACAGTATTTCCAACTCTATGAAGTAGGAAATGTCTTGAACCAGATCTTCCTTCACAACGTTGATTCTGTTCCAGATGTTGTTCACAGAAGGCACAAGGAAGATGATGCCTGAAAGGATAGTCCCAGGCAGGATTATGACAGATTTGTCATAGGCAATTGGGCTTCTGAGGACAAGGAGGAGCAGGAGTGTATTCCGATGTAGGAGACCGTACGTCCCTACCCTACAATCCTTCGATTTCCCCGGTTCCCGAGACCTTCCCGAAGCCGATGAAGTCGTGTCCGGAGCGTTTCTTCAAGTTCCGAGTGCCGTCCGTCCTGTCCCCGGTGTCCGTCCGTCCGGCGTTCGTAGTATCCGAGTCAGGTGAGTTCCGGCTTTCTTTCTTTTCATACGTAGAGTCTCGGAGAACGGGCGGGAGTACATCGGACCCGATCCCGTTAGTCATGTAACACATCTCTATTCCAGTTGCCATAGTTCCCGATCATACGTCTAACTTTATCTACGTTTCCCCGATATGTACAAAGTCTCAGGAATTCCCAGACTATAAACGTTGTATCTCGGACTTCGGTCCGTATCGAATCCATTACCTTCGGTCACCATCTAAGTCTCGAGGACTCGTCTCCTAGTCTCGAGGACTCGTTTTCTACCGTTCCCGCCGTCGTTCAAGTCGATTACCGCAAATACCGACCGTTCTCATAGTCGGACTTTAGCCCTACCGTCACGGGGAAGTCCGGACTCTCATTTTCCAGCTCTACAGTTGAGTGGACTTCTTTCTTTTCCTCTCGGACTTTGTCCTAGACCCTTGGATCCCTTTTGGGTCGAGTTTCCCGCTCGCACCCGACACTAACCGCTCAGGAAACCCACTCCGGGCTTCCTAGCATCTTTACACCGGCTTCATTCCCCGACATCTTTCATTTTTGTAGTCAAAGTTGTAGTCCTAAGTATCGCTAAGTTCTCTCTATGTCTATCCCACCATTACACTTTCCTTTCCATTATTCACACATCCATCTCCATTCTACATGTAGGTTTTCCTGCAATCCAGACCCAGTCAATCTGATATCTGACTCTTTTTCCTGTGCTCCGGACTCTCCTTTTCTTGCTCAGTAATGCTATTTCCAGGTTGATACACCAGTTTCCTATTATTCAGGATATAGTAGAAGGAATAGAGGATGAAAGACCGGATGAAGAAAATCTCCTGAGACCAGGACTTTCAAATACCCAAAACTGTAGACCTGCCAAAGAAGCCTGGGTACCATCAGTAGGAATAGAAGTTGATGAGCCAGACGATAAAGACACATTTCCTGAGTACACCAATACCTGACCTTCTGATTCTGACATCATAGAAAACAATACTGCTCATTACGATAGGTTTCTCCTCCTCTGTTTTACCCTGGGTTTTGACTGGAGACTTCTGTTTCACCCCGGTTTTCATCCAGAGACATACTTACACACCGTCACTCAGAAAAGACAGTCAAACTACGATAACAAGTCCCTTCCTTTCAACAGAAAAACCAATGCCAAGTAGATTAGTTCACAAACCTGACCATTTTACCACTTTCCTGCACCCCAGATTACCTTACCAGATACCGGACCCGATCTTCCCATGCTCCGGATTCATGTTTTACACTTCGGACACACAGTACCTTTGTCCCAGATACATACATTTTCACTTTCATTCACATACCGAGGCACCACACTTTTATTTTGTTACAGGATTAAGAAGAATAGGAGAAGAAAGGTGTAGAAAGACAGTCTGGACTTACCCAGAGGCCGGATCCTGAGAAGTTGCAGTCCCCTTCATTTTCAGTTTTCCTGAGTCGAGTTTGAAGCTAAGTCCCCTGTGGGGAGTGGTTTCTGATCATTTCCTTCATTTCCTATTCAATTAGCATACACTTACCATTCCATTCCTTGAGTTTAGACCTCAGACTTCAATTGGTTTCTCGGACACAAGACATGGACAGCATGGATGCGATTGGGTTTACTCTAAGCAAGAAAGGAAATGCTCGGAGAAGGAACTACTGCCGCCATCAGTCCAGAATTACTTGAAATCACTGCTACCTGCCCCTACAGGACTCTGATGACCTATGTCTACTGCATTTTGGCCTTCAAGACTATTCCGACTCTTGTGCCAAAGCCTGAGTTGACATGTTGTGTGTCAGGGAGGGTGCACAGCCACAACCCGGACCTGGAACCCGGAACCCAAGCCTGTCAACACACTTGTTTGATGCCCTGGCCCACACAGCTCATTCTGCATCATTTACTCTTTTCCCTCTGAATCCGAGTCTCGTCCTTCATTCATTCCGGCCATGCAATGCTGATGAGGTCATCAGATCTAAGTCCCCTGTGGATGTAGGAAAGTGGAGTTCCCTACATTGGATTGGAATAAATAGCGGTGGGACAGTCTTGGATTTGACAGGAGCATTGGATACAGGCTATTGGACTGTGGAAAAACTCTGGATATCACTGTAGGGAACTTCTGTTTCCTACATCACAATAAAATTGAAATTTAATCTGTATCATTACAGATCATCAATCTCATGTTCAGATCATATTCTGCTTTTATTCATTTAGAAGAAAAACTGCTTTTGCTTGAAATCCTCTCTCTTCCTAAGTCCCTTGGTGCTCTTGCACTTTACTTTGGGGATTCTTCTGAGATGGAGAAGGAGACAAAGAAAAACAATCCCATAAAAGAAAAAGGGAGAAAGAAGGTAGCAAATGAGAATGAAGACATTGGTGACTTTGTTGTCAAGAATGAGAAAGAACACAAAGGTAATAAAAGTTTCAAAGAGGACTAACCTGTATATTGCTAATTTGAATTGAACAGCTTGAAAGGAACAATGGAATGATGACAAAACCTGTGCACTATGAGGGGTATAAATACACAGACTCAGCTGTTGCACAGTGGTGTAACAGAACAACTGAGGGAACAAGGATGAAATCAAATGCCTAAATAAGGATGGAGATGTGAGTGCTAAGCTCCAATGTAACTCTGATGTAGTGTCTGGAATTGGATATATTAGATTCGAAGAAAGAAATATGACCTTACTTAGTGAAACAGTCAACTCCAAAATGCTCTGAAACAGAGTTGGAACTTAGTGTGTATTAATCTTGGAGTTGTGGAGATCAACCTTGAAGAAGGTCAGAGAGCAGAGGAGTGATATTTTGACAGATGATGAGGCTCAAATGAAGAGTCTCAAGAGTGAGCATGCAGCTGCTCTGGCCATTCTCAACAATACATTGAAAGACAAAAAGATGGATTCTTCATCTGGAGAAAGGAATGCTTTTGGAGCTATATGGAATCATCATTCTAGATATGTTATAAAACCACTTCCAGGCAAATTCTGCAGCCAGGATATTTTGCCTTTCCATACCTTCAAGTGGGGCAAAAGCAGAAGTTCACATGCACAGAATGTTCAGAATACCCTCAATCTTGTTATCTTCATGGATGCATATGTACATCCACCACTACCACAAACCACTTCTGTGGAGTGCCTTGAGCACTGCTCCTACCATTCATCTGAAAATTGAAGTCATTGTAAAACCTTTCCAGATCACTCAAGACTCTGAGCCCCAGCAAACTGCTATCATTACTGGAAAGATCCAAAAAAATTCCCTCCTGGTATTTGTCTGGTTTGATGGTCTGAAGTTCAACCTGAATGCTTTATACAATGTCTGGGATCTTAACACTGAATACTCCTCTCTTGCCACTATTGAATGGGTTGCAAGGCAGATGGATGATTTGCAATACATGATCAATGCCATCATGAACTGCAGCATGGCCTAGAGGTATAATGATGATGGGCAACACATGCAGCCACCAGAGGTGGATACAAATATTTAGATAAAATTGGTTGAACTCATTGAATCAAGTCAAATATCTTTCATTTCTCTTTACCTGCTGTGACTTGATTTTGATTACACAGTAAATGCAGCTCAATGCATAGCATAAACAACACCTCCCATTCATGACTTTGAGAGCCTTTACATTTATGAGCACCTCTGCATATCATACCCTGGCAACAATTCAAACAACATAGCAGTATCAAAGCAGACCAAGAAAATGGAATTCTTCATTCTTAAAAGTCATGAAAAGGAGGCCAAGGTTGAAGTCAAGAATTCATTCTCAGGTGATGATGCAATTCAGGATCACATTTATGGCAATGACATAGGCACAGAGAATGATGGAGATGCTTGATCTGATGCAGATCCAGATGTAAATAACATCATCATGAGCTCCACCAACTTGAACTCAGCTAAAAAAAGTACTACAGTGAGCTTAAAAACCCTTTCCATGTTTGACTTATTTGCAGTGTGTGATGCACACTGCCTACCTCTGTGGGAATTTCACTTAGCCTTGGCGGAGTTATAAATAGCACTTATCCCCAGCTATCAGATTAGTCTCTGAGTTATGTGATATAATTCACATGGCATGGAGATATGGCCATTTTAAAACAGTGATGTCATGGAAAGGGTTTTTGAGCTTTTGCATTTACAAGGGTATTTGAGTATTATTAGTACTTTGTATAACCCCCTTTTGCTTTGAGCACTGCTTGAATCCTTCTAGACATGCTCTCAATTAGTTTTTGACACTTCTTGACTGGTATTCCCTCCCACTCCTCTTTAACTCTTGCCCACAGTTGATAAATTCCACTAGGAGGGTTTTCATGCTCTGCAAGCCTTCTTTGGAGATAACCCCAGATGTGTTCAATAGGATTTAGGTCAGGAGACTGTACAGGCCATATCATAGTCCTAAATTCCTGTTCCTTTAACCACTCCTTGACCCTTTTGCAGGTATGCTTAAAATCATTATCTTGCTGAAAAATGATGTCAGAAGAATTAAGACCATAATACTCCAGTGTTTGCTGAAGTTCATCCTTCAAAATCTGAAGGTAAAGGTCCCCATCCATCCTACCATCAATCTTGGTGGCAAGTCCCACCTCCTCCCAAGTCATACAGCCCCATATCATTAAGAAACCACCACCAAACTTGAGGGTTTCTTGCACCAGCCTATCACTAAGCCCCTCACCTGCCTTTTTCCATGCCCATTTGTGCCCATCTGACCATATAACCTTCTTCTAGTCCTCCAGAGTCCAATCCTTGTGAGCATAAGCAAAGTTCAAATGAGCCTTGTGATGTCTAGCAGAGAGGATAGGACATTTGGACTTGACCACAGCCTTCATACCAGATTTTTTCAGGTGAAGATGGGCTGTACTAGCAGAGAGTGGTTGGTTGATAATATTGGTAAGAGATTTGATCACTTAAACAGCATTTTCAGCTTTGCTAGTTGGTAGGGGAAAGCTTGCAAGAGCAGCCTTCCACAGCTTTGAGAAGGGTAGAATGACTCTTGAAGAGAAGTTTGGATATAGCAGAATGGCTGACACCAGTTTGCTTGGCAATGGCTTCACCAGATTGGCCAGCATCAAGCAGAGAAAGGATAGAATTTTATTGAGTAAGAGAGAGAAATTTGATCATGATGGTGTTGAAAACTAAGAGGTGTGTGAAATTTTTTAAGCTCAGACATGCTATTGCCATGTATGTCTTTGTTTGTACAAGCAAATACAGCCAATTATTCTACTACATAACCATGATTCTGGTTACCAATTCAAAAGCTCAAAAACCCTTTTCATGGCATCACAGTTTTAAAATGGCCATATCTCCGCACCATGTGAATTATATCACGTGACCCAGGGACCAATCTGATAGCCAGGAGTATGCATTTATAACCCCACCAAAGCTAAGCGAAATTCCCACAGGGTTAGGCAGTGTGCATCACACACTGCAAATAAGGCAAACATGGAAAGGGTTTTTGAGCTCATTGTATGTGGAGTAAAAATGAGTGCAAACTGGTTCACAATGATATTAATGCTATTAAAGACCAAGTGGATATGAGTTTGAAATAGAATTGCACATTTTCATTGCAGTCTTTGACCAACATCTTATGGTCTCCTAGATCAAGTATATGTTGCTCCTTGCAAACAAGTCTCTTATACTCCCACAATTTTGGCCACCAACTATGAAGCTCATAATGATAAAGGTAGAGAGATTCCCGGACAACCAACATTCAAGCCAGGTGAGCATTTGATCTTTATTATACAATGTTTCAGTGTGGCAAACCATTATGCTTCAAATTTTAAACTTCTCTATCTCTGTAATCCACACAATTTGGTCTGCACTCAACAAGTGCTACATCCATTATCATACTTTTACTTTACAGAATGTTTTACTGTCATTGAGCAAGGACTAATCATTGTTTGTTATAGAGGTTTCATCATGTCAGAACTGACTCTCAGTTTCTCACCAGCTTGTCAATCATCAATGTAAGTAGCACATCATCCCACCATGAATGTTCATGCACTGTATATATCATATTGATTATCATATTGACTCTGATTTTAGCCCAAACTGCTCATGTATAGCATGATGTCCTTCCTCAGAAATGTCTTCCTATTGGGCAAGAACATGCAGAAGGGTGGCAATAAATGAAAGGTTCTGGACTGCAGTAAGTAACAGCATATTTTCCATATGTAAGATTATGCAGTAACATTCCTCCAAACTTTACAGGCAACAAGGATGATTGAATGAAAATACATTGTTCAGTCCTTTATGATGATCTTGATGACAATGCCAACAAAATTGTGCTCTCTGGTGGTGAACACTATTAATTGGTTGCTTCACCTTTCAAAGACATTTCTAAATTATGCCCATTTCATTTCTATAATGAAATTATGTATATGCTGATTTCATTTTGGCCTGTATGGGTCCCAGGCTGGACAATCCACCACTGCCATCACTGGCAATTGCTGACCAATAGAAGTTGTGCAACTATAATGTTATCTAACCCCCACTGTTCAACCACATCATCATGTGCTAGTAGGTGAATAGTCTTTTTTTTCATATTTCTACCTTCCTCTCTCTTTCACACAATATCTCCTGCTTTACAAATTATACAACTTGCATCTAAAATGGCGGATGACATGAATGAAGCTGCTTGGTGAGTTCAATGCACACCAGCTGCATTACTCTAAAATTAAAATTAAAATCAAATTCATTCATTCAAAGACATTTTCCTAATGAATTGACAATGAAGAGCAAGGTGTAGAAGGTGTTAAGCATGATGGTCATCATGATCCAGCTGCGGTTCCTGCCATCATGATGTCTTTAGATGCTCATTCACAGGATAATTTACATGCTCTGTTGCATGACAGAAATGACCCTGGAGTTGCTGACTACATTGCAAGGTTTCATGGCACCAGAGTGAGATCTCTCAAATCAAGTCACATAAAGGTGGCATATGATCACAAGAATACCTGTATGGCCATGACCTGGCTATGTTCTTGCCATTTCATTACAGTTCATGATGAATTTGTCCTTGATCTCAATGACCTCAACATTCTTTCATGCATTGGTCCTCATTACCTTGATTTCATGCTTTACATTGGTGGTTATATGGGACTTGATGCCATTCTTCCCAAAGTTGACTGTGATCATACATTCTCTCTTTCAACACTCACCATGTCCTTTGGCCCAGATACCCATTATTTACCATTCAATTCACATGGTCAAATGCTCAAGATTGGTACTCAGCAATAGGAGAACATTTGGTTGACATTCATATCATGTTCATTTCCAGAACATAACCATCCCAACAATCTTCCACATAGGCATCACATCATTCCTGACTCAAAAACCAGTGCTTTGAGCCATAAACATGTGTTAATGGTAATAATGTTCTTTGCATGGTCTCTATCTACCCTGTGATTCAGAGACATACAATGCACAACACAGTATCCAGACCCTTTGACTAGTGACACTGTTAGATGTTCTTCAGATATATTTTGTGAGTGTTTGATCTATGTAAATTCAAGTGACAATGTGCAAAATGGGTCTTAAACATGTTGTGCCCCACACATTCTATCCTGGACTTGTGATTTGTACATTCTGATCAAATTCTGTTTTGTGTACATTTTGATCTGCAATGTACTGATTCAAATTATTTTATTTGAACAGAGGGAACATGAGGCAGGCCACAAGAGTGATCACCTTGACACTGATTGAACCTCAAAATCTGCATCAGTTTCTTATTAATTGGTAGAATCAATGGGTGGAGAGTGCTTCAGATTTGTGGAAACAAGATGGATTCTTGATGTTCAATGTTCCAACTGCTATTAATATGTGGTATGGACAAAACCAAGAGGTTGTTTCATCACCTAAAGTGTTTGACCAAAAAAGACAAACCTGGGATAATGATCATGCTTATACTCACTTATAACAAGTGACTTTGTCATTGGCCACTCTCTGCTGGTATGTCTTGTATATTCACTTACAATCTTATCATATTTCTCACAGACTGCAGCAGATTCTCTCTCATGTCTGAGTGGACTGTCATTAACCCAGAGCAAATTTTGGCTAATCATGACTATATCTTCACTGATTTGATTCATAATGAGAAAGATGTTGAGGATCTGCAAAACCTACCTCTCCTTGATGAAGACAGTCATGAAATTGAGATTTTTGATGGTGATGGTTTTGTATTCCCCACAGAAAATCTCAAAATTTCATCTCCTATGCTTCCTGGATTGATCTCAATTGTGCCAATGACTTTCCTCACAATGACACCAATGATGAAGGCCATTCAAACCATCCAATGGTATTTCATGCCTTCTCCTGGCCTTTCTCAAATGATATGGGAACATTCGATCCTCAAATGTTTCAAAGAGTCTTCTTTTCAAAGTTCAGACTGTCACTGCAATGATTGCTATATTGTAGACCTTGAGAATGTGCCTGAAGATGTAGGTCTATGGTTCAATAATAAGGTGATACAGGCAGTTCACTTTCAGGCTTATAATGAAATCTAACACCAATTCAGAGATGAGGCAAAATATCATGCTGTGCAACTGGGCCTTATGATTACAGCACTTTCTGATACAATGGCACAAAATGTTCATTCCACTTATCATTAGCAGTGCTGAGTTCAGGAATATCATGATTGACTCCCACACACTTGGTTTGAAGAGAAGGTTGCCAGTCCAGGGCAACCACAAGGCCTTTACAATGAAGTAACATATTTATTACACATTCATGAGATAGATCCAAGACATCATAATGGAGGGTGTGTACATCTTTGTTTCATTATACCATCTCATTTACATCTTAAATTCATGGACAGGTCAATATATAAGCAAGTGATTGTTCCACTGACTAAAGCATGGACCCATCCTAAGCTTCTACATGAGCTCAAGACATGTACATATCATCACTTTTAAACCATGGATTTGTTTCTACTTCTCTGTTTCACTAATGTTAAAGATCTGATGTCACTACTAGATTATTCTAAAGCTCTATTCCTGGACAACATCTCCCATGTGGCTATCCTGTAACATTTCAGGAACTACCTTGAGCCCAAATTTTTTGCAGGATCTTCTATCAATCTCTATTTGATCAAAGTAGTTGCTATGCTTGAATGGCCCTTGAACTTTGCACATACAGGTGGTGTGAAAGTTCTGATTTGAAACTTGATGGACCATGCATGGATTTCTCTAGGTTGTCTTGCAGATGAATTTACTTGCATTCCTAATGAATTCATTGTCCATCAATCATTTGACCTGGATTCTCTCTCTTTGGTCATGGACAAATGGCCCATTACTGGAACTACCCATTGAGCCTTATGGCATTAAAGTGGATTCAGCAAATTGCCTATGAAGATAAGCACTACAAGGTAGGCCATCTCTGTCAAAATATAACCCCGGTACAACTCTGGTACAACTCTGAGGGTACTCACCCTCTTTTCGTGCGTCCTCTGCTCCATTCACTTCAGAGTTGAATTTATCCATTCCGGGAACACCTCAACACATCGCATCATTTTTCTTTTTGACATCGTACGACTCCCAAAAGTCATACGACTTATTTCTTTTTCTTGAACTATTCCAAATGCACTTCACTTATCCTCGCTTAACTCCAGACCGGAGTTTTCCGGAGTTAGGTGCGCACATATCATTTCACTACTTAATCCCATTGTTCCCTCCGACTCACCTCAGTTGTGATTGCTCTCTTGGGCATCTGGCTGAGGTGAGATCCTCTCTCTTCATTTACCTATAGTTTTGCTGATAGCTAGTAGTACTGGGTACCCTTGCCCACTCTATAGATCTTGACACCCTTCACCATCAACAGGATTAAATCCATCCATGCCCAACTTGACCTGTCACTCCCCCTACATGCCACCATCTTCACCTGCCTCACAACAACCTTCTTTGCCACAGCACGCACAGGCGAATTCACAGTTCCCTCCTTATCCTCCTTCGACCCCAACATCCACATCACCACCCAGGGTGTATCAACCCAACATGACTGCCAAGGCCTCGAAATCACCAACTTCCACCTACCCCACACCAAACCTCCCAATCCAGAGAAGATGTCAACTGGGCCCACCAGCACAGCACTGCAGACCCCTGGCATGCGGCCCTATCGAACCATCTCACCGTAAACCAACCTGGCCCCAACAACCACCTTTTCACCTACTGCCACAAATCCACCTGCTGACCCCTAACCTGCATCAAATTCCTGCGAACCCTAGACTCTGCATCCCGAGTGGCCAGCTTCACCCCACTCAAAGGCCACAGCATCCATATCAGGTCGACCCTCAAATATCTCCTCCACAACATCCCATTTGATGTAGTAAAAGTAAAGGGCCACTGGGCCAGTGACACCTTCTTAGTCTATCTACAATGCCATGCCCAAATCCTCGCCCCCTACATGCAAGCCTCTCCCACTGCCCATCAAGCCCTCCTCCGCTACACAATGCCACTGATCTGGCGATAACCACGGTGTGTCCAGTCCACCTCCTACTGCACAGGCCTCACACTCACTCCTTGCATCGACGTCCTCTCCTACCTCTCGGGATAGCAGCTCTCGCCCTGGCAGGTCGGCCTCTGTTCTGGGCCAGAAGGTGCTATGTGCCTTTGCCCAACCCTTTCCTCCACACTCACCTCACTGTAGTTACCATCCCATACCCATTACCAATAGAACCCCTTCTCACCCCTCACAGCGCACACAGCGACGTCCAAAGACATGTGATCATGATCTAGAACCTTGGTTATGTAATGAAGAGCAGAAAGTGAATACCAGGTTTTAACAAGCAGGGCATACCCATTCTTATTGTTCTAAATAAATTTGCGCAACTTATTCTTCCTCCTCCAAGAGATAATTCTGCCAATAAATCTAAACAAATATTTCTGATGTGTTGTAAACTATTTATTCCTTTTTTCAAGGTGGAATTTGTTTATAGCTATGTCTACACTAAGTTGTCCAGACATATCTGATCATCCCCGAGCCTGAGGTGTTAAGTTCGTAATTTGATAAATGAAACATGTACTCAGAGATACCAGGCCTATGGCATTCTTGACCGAACTTGCCACGAACGCGACGGCCCATGGTTTGAAGATCATAATATGCTCGGGAAACGACGATTTCATTGCTTCATACTTTAGTTCCCAAAGTCGGTCTGGTTCCTGTCCCATATTTGTTACAAGCCACTCGCACTGCACATAGTTGCCATCCAAGTGCGACGTCATGTGCTTCAAACGATCGTCCCTGACCCTCATGACCTAGAACACGACGTTTGGTGGAATTCAAGATTTCACATGCAAGCCAGAGACGCATAGTACGACGATGCCGGCGCGTTCGCCGGCATTGTCCACCAAGAACGGAATTGGATGTATCCCCTGGTCGATCGTACCGGATATCTCCTCGCATACAGCAACCCCAAGTCTGTGAGGGATTAGTTCCTTCCAGCACTCCAAACTCCTGATAATGCTTCGGTCCAGGCTCTTGTCCTTGCTCGTGAATTCATTTTTGGTAACAATCTGAATGGAATGGTGACCAACACAAAATCCGGGGAATGTGCAGTTCCCGGAAGAGGAAACCCCGTCGTCGGGAACGAGATCATGTCCGGGCAAGCGGGCATTTATTATGGGTCAGCTACAACGGCATCAACCTACTTCTTCCCGTCAGCGACTGTCGAGGCTTGGGAAACTGGATTGCCACCGCAACCGCTACGCGGCCTAGCGATCGCGACCGAAACGTTGTTTGAAGGTCACAGCAGATTGCCTCACGGCCCGAGCAACGTCTCCACGAACTCGGAAAATGACACGGAGAGTTGGTTAGGCGGCAGGCCATCCGGGCAGTCTTCATCCCCTGAGCGGTACTTACCGGTTTTCACTACCCGTATATGGTCAATACATGAGAATGTATGGCGCGAAAACGGATGAAATGAGGTGATGGGACGAACCTAGGACACGCCAGAGACCAAGTTCAATGGCGCCTTCGCCAAGATCTGCATGTACGTCATCGCCAATCACGGCGATCCCTGCCCAGCGGCGTAAAGGAAAGGAAGCAGAGGGTTCGCGATCGTCAGATAGGCCGGAAGAGGTGGCTGCCATGCCGTCCTTCTTTTGACGCGGGTCGAGATCGCGCTCAAGATCCTCCACGATGGCCTCGAAGAACGCTCGTGTGGGCTTCCCGACGACTTTTGCGGATGTCCGCGCGGCGTCTTCGAGTGCGAGCACGAACGGACCAGGGCCGAGAGAAAGCGCGTGATCAGATGCTTCGATGTAACGTGCTTTGTGTAGGGCGATGAGCGGGACGCGTGGTCGAGCTTCGGTGCAGGTTCCTGCGTTCGAGTTGGACGACGTCGCGCCTGCAACATCCCGGGGTCGGTCTTCGCCGATGAGTATCCGAAAGGCCGCGTTCAGGTGTACATAATCGAGAAGGTCGGGTGCGAGACCTACGACGACGGCATCATGTGGCAGCGAGGACGTTGATGTACCGGCGTCGCCTTGGGCCTCTGAGTCGTCCACGCATTCTTCCAGCACAGACCGAGAGAGTAACATATATGGACTGGATGATCGAAGCAGAATGAGACTCGCCAAGCAGGATGAAACGCGACAAAGCACCTCTTCACCTTCATCTCCTTCAACACTGCTCTCAGGGCACCGACGCTCGTCCACACTTCTGCCCGTCGCACGTCTAGTCCAGCTGCACGCATCCGCTCGTACACCGCATTGGTGGACTCCTTGCTGGTATTGCTGCAAAGACGGAAGGGGATCCGTGCAGCGCGAAGTTTCGCGAGTGCTTGGACGGCGCCGGGGGTGGGCGATGATCCTATCAAGAGCGTACCCGAAATATCGATCAGTAGCGCCCGGATGGTAGGATGTTTAGGTTCGGCGAAGGATGCCATTTTACCAGAGGGTGGTGGTCGGACTCGGACTCGGGACGCGGGATCGTATGTGGCGGCAGCTTCCTATCACCATCACGATATCTCCACAACTGGCAACAACTGGCAGACCAGCGCTTGTTTGATTCCCCATTACTTCCAAAACGCTACTAATGCGCTCAATTCTTCCTTTGTGTATTGGTCTCATAGCCTTTTCTTGGTCGGGTTCACGCTGCCAAGGGCAGGGTCCGATCTTCCATTCAGTTCAAACGCAGAGTCAGGGCTTCAGCACGGTGTGTTTATCGGCACCTAAGATTCCTCCCCCTCCTGCTCTCAAAGAAAACGCCAGGTGTTCCCATCATTCACGTCTCGTCACGTCGAAGAGGACCCGTCGCCTTGACCGTCGATGCTGCAGTCGAGCGCCCCTTCCGCCCCGATAGGGTCTACCAGCTGCTCCTCGTATCCGAGATATTGTTCTAATGCGGCCATCCTCTGCTTCATCTCCCCGACCTGCTGTTCCATCTCCCCGATACGCTGTTCCAGCGACACTGCAACGAGCTCGATGACCTGCTCGAGGGCGACAGCATGCAAAGGACAGAGGGCTGTGCCTGCTACGGCATCGTCGAAGAGAAGGGACGACGTTGACATCGTATCTGGCACACCAGGGGATATGATTCAGCGTGCAGTCACCGCGACGATTGTGCGGAGTACATACCCAATAAATGCTGGGTGTCGTTGACGAGTCGGTATACCTCTTGGAGGCCTGGAACGTCTGTCGTAATGGTGGAAAGCGGGACGTCACGAGTCTCGGTGATGGGCAGCTGGACGGACATCGCGTAGACTCCTGTGCTAACCTGCGTGGGTTGGTTACGGTCAGCTTATATGTGCACTAGTCTAGGCTGGATTCGAATGTTGGTGAGGAGACGTGTTGTAAACCCATCTAAGTGACAGCGTATCATACTTGCCCCATCGCCCCACCTCTTCAGAAGGCCGCCGCCTGAGGATGGTGACATCACTCTGAAATGATCCTAGTTATATTATGGTCCCAGGTCCCTCTCCAACAGCGCATCCAGAAAACAAATATAATGATGATAATGAAACAAACACACCAGAGAAATCGTGCATAAATTGCGTACCAATTCGCAGTTCGTGGACATGCAGAATGTGTCACAACCTTGCATGTCAGTCCAGAACGGGCGGGTACCACCTTAGCCCCGCTGATAGCCCCTCCGCTCGGTCTCCGCTGCATCCTCTTCCTTCTCCCGCTCCAGCGTTGCAATGGTTTGATCGCGTTCTCGAATGGCCGTGACTGCCTGCTCAGCAATGTCTACCAACTCTCTCAAAGATCCTGCAGGTCAAGTAAGTCTATAGATCGTCCATACCAAACACATTCTGCTCACGTTCGATCCCCAACATCATCAACGTCTGTACAACGTTGAGACATACCCCGTCAGTCCCAGCTTCGGAGAGCAAAGCCGCTTGGAACCACGAACCTGGCGCGCTTCCCCGTCCTTCAATATGTCCATCTTGGTGCATTGAGTCAGCTTCCTTTCACCCATGACGTCGTCGACAAGACTCCAGATCGACTCCTCGACAGACCTTTCCGTATCCGCCGAACGCCCATCCCAGTCCCCGATGAGTTGCATGTACTGTTGTATCGACCTTGTCGCCGTCAGGACCTGATGTGGGAGACGCTCCAACGACTGTTGCGCCTGTTCGACGTGCCGGTCCGGTTGGGAAGTCGAAGGGGCGGTGAGCGCGGCGTCGTCCGGGGCAATTGTACTCGCTGGCGGAGACTCATGCTCGACGAAGCCGGTTTCCTCGCGGTCAGGCATTTCTTGACGGAGCTTCCCGGGCGAAACGTCCAGGTGTTGTACCTTCTCGCTCAACTCGACCCTTGTCCGTTTCTGATATTGTCGAACGATGCGCTTGAAAGAGTTGCGGCCGAGAATGCCTTTGTATCGAGAAGTGTATGCTTCGGAAATAACTACGTGCGGGGACGTCAGTGTGACTGAGAAGGACAGAATAAATAATCTGATGCTCACCCGAGATGAAAATCGTCATAGTCGCGACGCCGACCAAAGCCCATACGATGAAGATGGAACGGCCAGCTGGCGTAGTAGGAGTCAGATCGCCGTAGCCTATTGTAGAAAAGGAAATGAAGCCTATCGGAAAGTGTTAGTTAAAGCCTCCAAGGAAGTGGAAGTATTGACAAAAGTAAATAGACAGTCCATACGTCCAATCCTCGGTCGCTTTGAAAATTGCTGCACCACCCTGGATGACACGCTAAGTGACACACCTCACCCTTCTACAAGTGGCCACTTACCATCCAGAAAATAAGAAACCAACCCCAACTCAAGCCAGAACGTGTATAGTATGCTTTCTTCTCTGTGTCCGTCACGTCTGCACGGTAGTCCATAGTGGATCTCGCCTGCAAACTTCCAAAACTGTCTTGGGGTTCAGCCTCGCCCACGACCGAGGCATCTTGTACTTCTGGGAGAGGATTGCCACCGGATTCGTAGATGGAGAGCCCCAGCTTCGTGATTATCGCGGCCATGCCGGCCAATCTTTGATGCGTTAGAGATTCGGTGGGGCGTTCACGACGATGGTAAACTGGATGGACCGCAAGCCACAAGGGTAAATGATGATGTTCGCACCCACCGGTGTGACACATATCCTGGTCATATGTGTCGTAAAAATCTTCGGGAAGCAAGGTGCTGAGGGGTACACCGGCCTCAAGGGCTGCAGCCTCGAGCTGACATCGTGGAAGGGCCCATAAGTTGAGTTTCATGCCGTGCCGGCCATGAGTCTCATGTGTGCTTCTCCTAGAAGTCAACCGCAGTCCCCAGCAAGCACGCCAGAAAGCGGAGTTGAGTTTAGACCAAAGATGTTTGTGATCATTTGTCTCCTCTGGGATCCAAACAGTTGCACGTCGCCCGCGCAGACGCCATATGATGGCATGTTTCCACCGATTTTCCGCACGTCTTCGGCGATGAGCGGCCCGCCTCCGCTCCTGAATCGCCAGGAGCCGCCTTCGATAACCAAAATCAAGGCCTTCCATGAGGGCTTCGCGAACATACCCGACTACGAATGCGATGTTGATCACACCTAGAGTGGCGTAGAAACAGATAAACACTCTAGAGCTTCTGTCATCAGGGACGATATCCCCAAAGCCAATTGTCTCGATGGTCACAACAGTGAAATATAGAGCATTGAGGAACGTCAGGTCGAGAAGAATTGCGTTGACAAGAGCGCCCAACGCAAGGTAACAGAATAAGCCGATAATTATTATGACAAGAGATCGTTGTCTTCGAGTGAGACCACTCCCTATATATCCCCAATGAACCTGACCAACTACTGTAGAATCAACGATGACTCACCACTTCGCTCGAAGTCAGAAATTCGGATAAGATCGATGATGAGGGTCACGTTTGTGAACGCAGAAACAATCGTAGAACATAGGGTCATCCAGAATGCTTGCGTATATGAGGAGTCACCCCTTGTGGCTCCAAAAGCAGAGAGGGCCGCAACATTGATGGCATCTAACCATGGTGGAGTGATGGCGTGGTCAATGAAACAAAGAACATACCGTGAATCGACAGAAATAAGATGCATAAGATTGTCATTGTCCTGATGCGCCTCTCCAAGAAACGTATGATCAAGCAGACATTGGCCATGACGGCACAAAGTATGCTCAACGTAATTCCGATGACGAGTAAGGGTGGGTTAGGTTTCGAGGCCACTTTGACGGAACCATCTGTACGGGTATACCATTCTTCTGTTAAGCCGGGTATCTCCAGCAATATGGAAAACGGAATAGCAATGCCGGATACAATCGGCAGGATTCGATAGTGGGGTACATATGCTTGTATTTCTTCTTCTT
This sequence comes from Pulveroboletus cf. aberrans, assembly GCA_038094155.1. Taxonomy (NCBI): domain Eukaryota; kingdom Fungi; phylum Basidiomycota; class Agaricomycetes; order Boletales; family Boletaceae; genus Pulveroboletus; species Pulveroboletus cf. aberrans. The sequence continues at coordinate 29,456 of JBBPTO010000144.1, read as the reverse complement.
CACTTGGAGAGGGGGATAGAATCGACCATATTCTGTGGAGAATGCGACGCGGACCACGCAGACCAGCACCTGGCTGGCTGTTCAAATCGGCTTGAAGTTCTTGAGCATCGTCCTGGTCCTGTTCCGAGTCCTGGTCGTCCGCGTCGGCCGTTTCACCACTTTGAGCAGTGTGACCATCGTCGTTTTCCACTTTCTGTGGATCCCCTGTCAGTCGCAAATCTTCTGAGGGTGTAGTAGCGCGCTCCTCTTCGTCAGGGGTTCTTTCTTGTAGCAAACGGCTCAGTGATGCTTTCAAGTTCATCAAGTGGCCCGTTCGTCGCGATGGTCAATCGTCATGGAAAATAGGCAAAGGGTGTACAATAGCATCCGTGGTGAGCCGAGAGTGCAACCAATTCAAAACGTCATAAGAGATCACGTGCATGTTAGCTGCTACGTGTTTTGCGTGTTCATTGCCGCTCGCGACCAACATGGCTGAAATCGTAGCAGAGATCAAGAAAATTCCGCCAGTGACGCGTTTCCTTGTCCTGTCTTCTCTCGGCGTCACCGTTCCCGTGATGGCAGGCTTTTTGCCTGCACACAGGATGATCTTTATAACCCGTTTCGTTACTCAGAGGTGGGAGGTGAGCCATCTTCACAGCCAGTCCACCTTCCCACCACTGAGAGGTCTGTAGCTTTGGAGGTTGTACACTAGCCTTTTCTTCGGAAGTGAGTTTCTCGTTGTTCTTCCCCAACTCCCGAATCTCACATTTTATGAATCAGCGACGCAACTGCAATACTTGTTCCACCTCCTAATGTTATAGTTGAGCTCCTTGCGCTATTCTTCCTTCAAGCTTCCTATATCTATTGCTTTTCCAGCCGAAATTCCAACAGTCTGGAGACTACGCACTACGAGCGCCGTTCTGCGGACTATGCTTGGCAACTTTTCCTTGCTTCTCTCGGTGTTATTGTTAGTGCATCTCCCGTCATCGTCCGATTTTGTTCATCGGTGAATATCTAGGTCCTCAATCGTCCGTTTAGTTCCGCGGTCCACGATAACGCCTTCCTGAACTGTCTCACGTACTTGATGTGTGCGTTATCCCCGCCAGGTGCACAAACGTCCGTCATGGGGCTTGTCACCGTCCCAGTCAAGTACTTCCCATACGTTCTCCTTGCGATAGATTTCATGAACGGGCGTGCATCGGAGAGTATAACAGGGATGATTGTTGGGCACCTGTGGTGGTGGCTGGTATGGGGTGCGGGCACCGGAGCAGGAAATATGGAGCAAGGGAGGTTGGGGGGCTTCGCACGCGCACCAAGGTGGTTAAGAGAATGGTTTGGCGAACGCGGGGGAGAGCACCGAGCTACCGACAGAGGTGGATATCAAGCCTACGCACCTCCACGACGTGCTGCGCAAACGGCAAGTGCTGGTACAAGTGGATATAACTGGGGTTCTGGACAACGTCTCGGCAGCGAGTAGGACTGATATGAGTGCGTTTCGCCTTAAAACAGTTGTTTCCCGGCACGTTAGGACATGTATCTGGCTCTATAGTTACTCCCTCCAGCCATACTCATCCCAATATGCTATCATCCTGTCCAAAACATCCGATTGCCCATTCTTCTCCAGCCAAGCCATCAGTGTCCTCATCTTGAGTACCGACAGTACACGTCCTTTGCCCCCAACGATGCCTTCGACCTCTTCCACTGTGCTCCCGCCGTCCTTGCCTCGCTCCTCCCTATCGAGCAGCTGGATCACACCCACTACTTTGCCTCCCGCCTCTTGGATTGATTGAATAGCCACCCTAACAGCCGTCCCGGCGGTCATCACGTCATCCAGAATGAGTACCTTTTTTCCCTGCACGGGTACCCCAACGAGTTTCCCTCCTTCCCCGTGGTCCTTGACCTCTTTGCGATCGTACGCGAACCCATAGGATCGGCCATATTTGGCGCTTAGCACGAGCGCTGCACAGGCCGCGAGCGAGATCCCCTTGTACGCCGGCCCGAATATGACATCAAACGCGGGAATCACGCCCGCGTCAAGTGCATCGACGATGGTTGCTGCGTACGCGTTGGCGATCGTGTCGAGGATTTTCCCGCTGCTCATCAGACCTGCGTTGAAGAAGTAGGGCGAGATTCTGGGTGAAGCGCGTGCGACCCGTGCGTCATCATCCCATGTCATACGATCGATGTCGCCGATGGCGTGCGTACCGTCCCGACTTGAGCGTGAACTGGCCAAACTTGAGCGCGCCGACCTCTTCGGCCTGGATGAGGAGGTTGGTTTGATAAGATCGTATGGGATCAGCCGACATGATGGCAGCAGTGTCGAAGAAAGGACTTTTCGGTAGACGATAGCCCACTCCGATCCAGTCTTCTGCATTCATCATAAGTTACAACTTGAAGGACCTGATCTACAACCACAACTAGTAATTATACCTCTTTGCTTACACCCACGTCGTCTGTCGACTAAAAGCTTGGAGCGGGGTGACACACTGGCGGATTCACACAATCCTTTCCTAATAAACGAAGGGCACCAACTTGTATTTCACTCGCCTCGCCCAATTCTCCCATTCTTTCCCAAAGCACTCCTTCAAAAACTGATCCTCCTCTGACGAACGACGAAGTAACGTGACGACTGACGACGCCATCAACACACCCCAGACGGCAGCCGCCACACGGACACACGCCACGTCAAACAAGCCTGACGCACGCAACCACGACCCCGGACTGCCGTAAACGATGCATGAACCGAGGATGCCCATCAGCAGGCTGACGTAGCCAGGGTGACGGACCACAGCGTATGGGCCCGTTGTGATGAGCTTGTGGTCCTTCCGAATGACCTGCCGGACCGTAAAGAACGGTCCGAGGCTCCGGAAGCATTGCACACGGATGACTCCGCTCGCGATGACGAGCAGCGTGCCCACGAAGAACGGGGTGGTCAGTTGACTGGCCTCGGGAGGCCCGAGCGCGTCCAAGAGTGCAGAGAGGTTGCTGGACCTGCCTGGCACGCCCCATACAGAACGCACGATGACAAGCGACTCTGCGCCGGCGGCTCCCCACGCCAAAGTCTGATCAGATGCCGAGTAAGTACAGGTTGCAGTCATAGATGTTTTTAAGAGACTGACCCTAGCAAACATGCTATACGGTATGGCCGCGTGTGCCCAAACCCTCTCTCGCAATGACGTGCCCATAAGTTTATCTCCCGAGTCGAGGGATGATGAGCCACAACTTGAAAGGGCAAGATGGTAGGATAGCGTTGAAAGGAGCAGCAGAGGGATCTTGAACAGCGACATGGAAATGGACGGTGAGTAGAGACGTGGTCTCGGAAGCCATGCGTTTGCCCTCTTACTTATAATAATGTCGATACCATCCTATGCGAATTAGGCTAAAGTGCTCAATGTCTCAGGACAGCACACAAGTGTACGTCTTTGCTGTGGCGGCTTATGAATCTGTCAGACTCTAGTGACGGCAATTTGGTATCACACTAGCACTAGTGGCGTGGGCTAGACACGTGCGGCGCGGGCGCCTGGATCAATATCTAAGACCGGCCTAAGTGTGGTGGAGGTGAGGCCAAACAGTGAGACAGACGCTGCAATATGGTACACTGTCTGTGCCATTCGGGCCCGGTCCCGCAGTAGTTGACACCAAGACACTCATTCTCAGACATCCGCTTTTAGGGTGATTCGCCCAAACCCACTGCGCTCACATGCATGAAGAGAATTTTACGTAGTACTAGTGCTGATGCTAGGATTGGTTTCAGACTACAAAATCAAATACTGCACCCACATACAAACGATCGGAAAACAGAAAAACAGTATCTTCTGTGGTTCACAAGTTTAGTTGGCCCCTTCTGGGCCCAATGTGAATGGTGTGGTGGGCAGCACTGACGCTCTAGCTCCTATTGACTCGACTCGCAGAGAACATGATGACCCCGCCACTGGAACTCAACCAATGATTGCAGCTCATACTCGACTCGCTTCACAACTTTCGAAGCAAAGTATGGGGGAATGAATCCGCTTTCAGAAAGATGCTGTCGACAATCAACCTGCTACAGACTTGAGGTTTCATGGAGCAGAGTTCCTCGACTTTGGGGACCATCTCGGAGCAGTGCGGTCAATCTGTGGCCCATTGGATAACGTCGGCAAGTTGCTGGTTTTCCAAGAGTGTTGTGAAGCCATTGAAGCATTCGAGTGTGGGGCCACTCTATATGAGAGTGGCACAAGCAACCTGGCATCAGTATGATATCTCATCAGTGTTGCTGATCCGCCTATAGGCCAGTCTGTTTTCATTGCCTATGCTGTCATCCATCAACTTACTAGAGGCTGTGCAATTCAAGTTGAATGACTCCGGAGATGCATACATCCTGTTTACTGAAGATGGCATCACCCCCTATGGATCTAATGACACAGTTCCATTGGAGCAACATCCTGAACTAAGGACATTTGCAGACCCTAGTTCTGGGATTCAAATCCCCACACGTGTTCACAAATACACTTGGCATTCAGATCTTCCGGACAACTTTGCCTCTCTATTCACAATAGCACATGTAGGCAAAGGAGGCAGATGTGGAACTATATGTAATGGATCTCCCGTCCATCCAGGAGATTGAAAATCTTGCATATGTTGCATTGTTCATTGCTACGTAAACCAAGCTAATTCTAATTCATGGGCTGCCTTTAGCATGCTCTTTGGATATGACCCTGTGATGTTGACAAACTTGGGGTAACATTCCTCACTCTAGATAACCTATGTTGTGAACATTCTGATAAGGAATATTACCAGAAAAACGATTATTGATGCTTGCATTGATGCCATCCAACAGACAGAGCTCAAAGAAGTGGTCTATGAATGTCATGGATATGGCTGAATAAGTCCAAGTTTTGGTAGGGATGCTGTCAAGCAGTGTACTGCAACTACAGAATATTATTATCGCGAGGAATGTGGTCGTAGTCCGAGTCCATATGCGTGGCGTGTATCCAGCAAATACGTGTACCCGACTTATGCCAGAATCTCCATATCTGCGACCCAAAATCCGCCGCTCGTACTCCGGAATCTCACCAGATGGAGTTGCTGAATTTGTACGCCGGGTGAATACATTTTCATGTCTCGACCCTGATGCAAGGCGATGCTGAAACGGTCGAATTGGGTGGGCAACGTTTGGTTGTCCTGGATCTTCTAGGAAGACGAATTGGCGCGTGTGAACGCGCGGAACATTTCGGGATACATGGGAGGCGGAGGGCTCGACCCACCTTGAAGAACTGGGCATACTCCATCATGATTTTCCTTGCGAGCTCCCATCGCGTCAAGCACCCACCGTTCTCTGCAGCGACCAAGATCGCACACCGTTCGGATTCATACCCGGGCCACTGGAGATGGGGGGTCAACGCCAATATCTCTGAATGTCGCCCGTGTTTCGCTCACCGAGATAATGAAACTCAGAACCGAGGAGTAAAACGGATCAAGCACGACGTCTCCTGCGCCCACCAAACTGTCCCATTTTTTCGCAAAGATGTCGTTTAGAGGAACGCCTATAGACACCGAGATCCGGAGTCCTTGGTCAGTCTCGAGGTTGTCGGCCAGCACTAAAAACACACCGGTCAAGGTTTCTCGGTGTCTGAACTCGATGCTGACCCTCGCATCGGAGGCTTGTTCAAGTCCGCACGTCGGCACCGGCGTCAGGACACAACGGGGAACCCCCTGTTGTCGGTTGAACGCCATCGTGGTAGCATTGGGTTGGTTGTTAGGCATACACGCCGGTCCTGGCGTCGGGACGCAACTGGGAGCTTCCCATCCACTGACCGCGGGTGTGGTGACGCCGGACCCGATGGCATCGGACTGGTTGTTGGGGAGATACGCAGGTACGGGCGTTGTGGCGCAATCGGGAACTTGCCATCCGTTGACCCCCGGCGCGATGGCGTTGCGTTGGTTGTTGGGTAGGCATCCGGGTACTGGCGTCAGGGTGCATCCCGGACCTTGCCATCCGTTGATCGTTGGCGTGCTGATATTCATTTCGTGGCTGGGCAGGTACGCAGGGCCTGGCGTCGGCGCGCAACTGCGAACCTCCCATTCGTTGACCGTGGGCGCAGTGACACTGGGTTGATTATTAAGAACATACGGCGTTGACATCGGGACGTGGCTGGTGATTCCCGATCTTTGGACCGCGGACACGATGGTATTGGGTTGGTTGTCTAGGAGATATGCCGGTACCGGGGTAGGAGTGTAACTTGGAGCGTGCCATTGGTTGACCGCGGGCACGATGGCGTTGGGTGGGTACGCCGGTACTGGTGTGGGCGCGCTGCTGGGAATTTGCCATTCATTTGCAACGGGTGCGGCGGCATCGACTTGGTTGTTGGAGACGAATTCGAGTTCTTCTGGTGGTATTGGCGTCAAGTCGCGATCAGGAACTTCCCCTTCGTCGGCCGCTGGCGTAGCGGCGTTGGCTTGGTCGTTAGGGACGAGTTCGAGTTCGTACCCTTGTCCCGGTGTCCCGGTGCAACGGAGAACTTCCCATGTCGAGGCCGCGGGTGCGGTGGCGTTGGGTTGGTTGTTGGTAACAGATTTGGGTTCGCACCCCTCTACTGGCGTCGTAATGCAACTGAGAGTTTCCCCTTCGTCGTCATCGGCGGCGGCAGAGGCGCTGGGTTTGTCGTCCGAGCAGATATCCATCTGATCCATCTCGTCGCTAGATTCGTCAAGTAGGGTGTTGTAATACAGCCCCAGGAGCTCAACAATGCTCAGCATCACCAGAGGAGGGATCGGACCCCATCGGTCGCATCCTTCTGGAAGTCGAACCTCTGGTGGAAGCGGCGCGTGAAGTTGGTCTGGATGGACGGTGGTGGGTGGTTCCCAGTGACCTAGATTACCGGTGGAGACCCAGTGAGCTAGATGATCGACGGACATGTAGGATAGCGAAGAGATAGGTGGTTGAACATGTCAATTCGTGGTCGCTTTATACATGGATCATACCGTCAAAGCACTCTCCAGCACGGGCCCATTGGGGAGGTGGTCAACACTGCGACCAAGGCTGAGTTTAAAGTGTTTTATTGTGCAATGCGGACAACAAAGGGACCTTATGCTTATGATCTTTTGTGGTATCTGAAGGACTGTGGCAGTGACCAAGCATGAAGTCGGTAGCAGGACAATGCCAAAGCGCGCTACCTGTCATGCATTTCACAACCGCCGCTACTTTGATTAATCTAGAGCTTTGGTGGCAACGCAAATTAAGAAAGACGGCCATGTTGTAGGTCGTGAAGTCGTATGTGACAGTCATACAAGCCATATTGGCACGAGAATCGATGCGAGTACTAATGCATTGCAGGTGCAATGAGAAAACAGGGTGATGACGACTCACAGATCTCTCAAGACATAGTAACTGCTCTTATTTCGGCGATCCACTCCCCGCAACTTGTATTTCTCACCGTGATCAGATGGAGTTGGTCAAAGTTAATTCCAGAAGGCGACGACACTGAGGGGAATGAAGAAATTGCATAGGGCCCGGGTTGGGTAGGAAGAATGGACTGGGACGTTATCTGCTACGATAAAAGGTTAGCGCGTGTGAGAGCCAGAAACGGTTGAAAGTAAAAATACAAGAAGGGCACATACATAGAAAAATTCTGCAAATGCAAGCGAAATCTCATAACCCAATTCACCACGAGTTATCGGTTTACGGTCGGTACCGAATGCAGATATTATTTTCGCAAACGGAGGGTAATGGGGCCACTGTAGGATAGGGGATGAAAATACTGGCCAAGCCATCAGGGTGGAATACGCACCAGTATGTGGAATCGCAAACTGGTAAGGCTCAATCCATCGAGCACACGCTGTTGGGGATTCTCAAGGCCTGACACGTTTCCATGCAAAAGTTCGAACATTGGAATCCCTGAGTGAACATTCTCAGGTAAACAAAGGCGATGTTCAGTGGATACTTGCCTTCTACTGGAACACCAATTCCCCAATCAGAACATCGGAAATGGACAACAAGGCCTGTACCCCTCATCCGATTGTCTACTGCAAGCAGTGGTATATGTAGGACGCCATCTATCTGTGGTTTAGTCGGCAGGGGATAGGTAAACACCAAAGCACGTTGAGGTTGGACGTGTGGCGTTCCATTTTGTGGTAAAAGCATCGGACCCGATTTGGACAGTCCGGGAGATGGGAGTATGTTTCCGAGCATCTTATTCATCGGTCGATGATCTTGTCGTGTAATCATGTCGCCAGCTGACGAACTGTATTGGTCCGACGGGTCCATACCCTCGTCCATGGAATGACTCTTCGTCGGGGCTGCGGAATCAGGATGAACCACGGCACATGGATCGGCGGGTACGCCTTCAAGATGGTGATCTAAACCAGGGTTGGCCATGAAGGGGTGGGTCGACAGTGTCCTGTGGGGATCTGAATCGATCCACCAATCCCCGGGATAGATGTGGTCTGGTTTCGATTGAACATTTTGTAGCAAAACCTGATGAGGGGATTCTTGTGGATTCTGGGAATCCGGGTGTGGCGCAGTAATGGAGGTACCAGGATAGCGGTAGTTCAAGTGTGCGAAGATATCCATCGTGGCCGATGCTACGCAGACAATGACGGTCACTCCAATGAAACCAGTAGCAGTTTGCGTATATACCTTTACTTCAAGATGATATTTCCGCGACTTGGCGTGCTGTCTGGGTTGGATCGTAACGGGGAAGCCTGAGCTGTGGAGTGAAGGCAAGTTGACCCTCCCGACACGTCCCGACGACGAGATAAGCACAAAACGGGAAAATGAAGGGACGAAGGTGAGTGCAGGTGGTCCGGAATGGTTCAACCCAGAACACGATGTTGAGATCGTTGGAGGTCTTGAGGAACGTGGGTAGAGCACGTAAGATGCAAGGAGCGGGATTTAGAGAGTCCCCGTTACATGGTCTGTTTCCGATTCGATTGGCATTTTACTGGAATGGTTCACGAAATTGATAAAACTCATGAACTGAAGAAGATTTTGACATCCAAGCCAAACTTTGCCTAATGTATCCTTTTTTGTACCTGTCTCGCGGACTCAGCCTGATGATTATCCACAGGCTATTTACACGTGCGAATTTGAAGGCGATAACCAAGAAACATCGACAGCTCGAGCAACCATCCTGGGTTACTCCAGCGGATTTTCACGATCTACAAGGAAGACCTCCGCCGAATTGTGGCCAAAAGAGCGTTGCCCGTCGGATATCTCTGTGTTCGTGCTGTGATAATCCAACCGGGCGTTGCCACCACCTGTGAGGACCGTTCGTCGCCTTCGCACTCCGGATTCCGCTTGTCTTCGGATTTACTCAATGGATTCTCCAATCGAAGAGATGCGCGTGTTAGAACGAGGCAGTAACGTTCGTGATGTACTTTGATGGGTACGAGGTTGCCCTGGCGAGCCCGAGATAATGCTATTAGAATTTAGTATGGCAGGACATATATTCTTTTTTACGCGTTGTTGCGACAGCATGGGAAGAGACTCTGAGGCTGTACACGACGCTTTGCTCCACTCTTCGACAAGCATGTCTCGATTCGTGCGCGCTTCCAAGTATCGGTATGTCAGATCTGGTCGCCCCCGCATCCTTCGCCGACTCGTGTCCTCAGCCACGTCTTTGGCCAAGCAGCCAAGAAGGAACACGGCTACGACAATGTCAAGGTCTCTTCGTCCGCCTGGGACACCAACCTCGTCGCCGCATCCGCAGTACGTCCCATCCATTTCCGATCCACTCCACCTCAGCCATCGCCATCAGCGTTACATCAGTGTCAATTGGTCTGCCTCCGGTGGCGGCGCCTTCGCGATCCTCCCCCTTCCGACCCCCTTTGGTCCAAGTAGCTACGACATACCATCGAAGCTTCCCGATATAGTTCCCCTCGCCCGTACCCATACCGCAGCCGTCCTCGACACTGCCTGGTCGCCTGCCAACGACACCCTCGTAGCCTCCGCCTCCGAAGATGGCACCTCTCTCCTTTGGAAGGTCCCCGACAGCCTCTTTGATGGCTGGTCTTCTGATGCTTGGGAACCTCACGACCTGGACCCCGTCGCGAGAGTCGAAGTCAGCCCAAAGAAGGTCGGTCAAGTCCTCTGGCATCCCACTGCCGCCAACGTCCTCGCGACCGCATCCGGCGAGCACCTCGTCAAACTTTGGGATCTCGCCGATCCGTCTCACCCTCGCGCCACCTTGAGCGGTCACTGTGACACCATCCAGTCCTTTGCTTTCAACCTGACCGGTACCGTTCTCGCAACGACGTGTAGAGACAAGAAGCTCCGTCTCTTTGATCCCCGCACTGGTGCCGATCCCGTCCGCGTCACCGAGGGCCATGGTGGTATCAAAGGTACCCGGGTAGTCTGGATGGGAGATCACGATCGCATCGCAACGACTGGCTTCAGCAAGATGAGTGACCGACAACTCAGTGTTTGGGAAACCGGAGGACTCGGAAACATCAAGACCCTCGCGATCGACCAAAGTGCGGGTGTTATCATGCCGTTCTGGAGTGACAATGGCATTCTCTTCCTTGGTGTGTTGCCATCCTTCCCAACGTTCGTCCTGTCCACTGATTTCCTTCACGATAGCTGGCAAGGGGTTCGTCGTTTGTCACGAGTGTCAGTTTTACTGCTAACTCGGTGCATGACAGAGACGGGAACATTCGTTACTATGAATACGAGTCCGACTCGCTGTACTCGCTCTCTGAGCATTCGACCTCGAACCCCCAGCGTGGTATGTGCTTCCTTCCGAGACGTGCGCTGGAAGTCTCCGAATGCGAGATTGCGAGAGCGTTCAAGGTTACCACTAACGCAGTGGAGCCGATCGCGTTTATCGTGCCCCGTCGAGTGAGCGTCACTCACAATTCTTCACTCCCCATGCGCACTAACCCGTTGTCGCAGGCCGATTCCTTCCAATCGGACATCTACCCACCCGCACCGTCTTCGGAGCCATCCCTGACTGCTGCCGAGTTCTTTGCAGGCAAGACAGCTCCACTGAACCTTGTCAGCCTCGAAAGTGGGACTGTCTATGTTAGCAATGACCCACCACCACCCACGCCAGCTCCAGTTTCCGTCTCGGCACCGGCACCGGCACCAGCACCGTTACCCGAACCAATGTCCGCATCACTCACGACAAAACCACCAATCACAACTCCTTTGGGTGCTGATTCGCTCCCTGTCAACACCCCAATTGTGGATTCTCCCGGAGACAACGTGCGTGCTTGTCATCTCAGCGTGCCTACCACTCACTGTGTTTAGGGCAATACTGAGCTCGAAGCGGAAGTCGACCGCCTCGGTGAGGAGCTGCGTGATGCCAGAAAAAAGATTCGCAACCTCGAGCTTCAAGTGGAGGGCTTGAAAGCCAACGCGAGGAAAGCGGCGCAGACATTGATGGAGGGATAGATATACCCATCGTAAAAGGATCTATTTCCAGGGCACCTGTCATTCCCTGCCTGGTTATTGTCAATGTCAAATGTTGTGCTCACGTTTAGTCAGAGGCGTTTGACGCCTTCGTCCGCCTCCTGCGATATCTCTCTGTTGGCCCGCAGTACTCAGACTCAAAAGTTAAGTGTTTGAGAAAACAACTTCTGGTAAGTATTACCTTTGTGAACCTGGTGGTTGGTGCCTGCAAACAGGTAAGTGGATGGTTCTCAGACGTGAATCACCCTGATCACTACCCATCGGCTTACATATGAGGCCGCTGACGACGCCTCTGTGCTGAAGGTCGCAGTGGGATAGGACTCCACGCGGTTTTCATCATGAAACAACAGGCCGATGGATTTGCCTGGTGAAGTATGACTGGGACAACCCTGTGTCACAGTGTGCGTATCCATCCTCATTATCAGCATGATGTGTGATATATTAATGCAACCTCTCACGCGGCCTATCGGTGTGGCGTTTGATGTCTAGATGCTCTTGTGACGCTTGCCAGTAATTGCGAGAAATAAGCATCTCCGAGGATGTTTTTCAATCTACAGTGGTCATACTACAAAACGTTCAAGAATGAGGCTGCCTTACCAAGATATGATATCCCAAAGTCCGAATGATAGGCTCATCCTCGACCACGTGCTCATCTGAGTCTTGATTCTAACACTGCCCTTCAGCAGTACCGTAGAGTACGGAAAGTCTGGTAGGAAATAGTTCGCCCACAGTCGAAACAGTCCCTTGATCACGGTCGGGGTGGACCACCGCATGGACTCCGTGGAGGGCCTCAACCCCTCAGAGAGTCAGACTCGGAATACAACTGCCTACAAGAAATGCACCAATACGAGAAGGTATTGGTGCATTTCTCGACGAGGCACTGGCAGAATACGTCATTTCTTAGAAGCGTTGTCGAATAAATGAGTTATTATAGAACAATTGCCGGACGCAAAGATCTGACTCGGATGCAACCCAAACTTCTTGAAGCCTGATGGGTGAAAACCGAATCCACACGAACACTTTCATTTCATCGTGGTGAGTCGGAACTTGTTTTTTTCACATGTGTCACATCAGCTCCGAGTTCTCGCACATTAAACCTTTCAACAGCACGCAAATCATCGTCTGTAGTGCGTCCGTCGACCGCGTGGCGCCAGCCCCTGGCAGCACCCACCCATTACGTCGGAATTTCAAGCTCCAAGTTCGATAATTAGTACCATACCCGTGCCACCACCAAGTGTGGCCGTGTGGCAAGCTGAACTGGCAACTCATTTGTGCTATCCGACGGTTGGTCGTCCAGCTGCGCACGACCCCACCGGGCGTGTTTGTTGTTCTCGGGCGATTCGAGGATAGACAAGTATATAAAAGAGGGTTACTGTCGGTTAGTCTCTAGCATTCAATCTCCCTGGAGCCCTGGAGCTTCGTACTTGCACCAGCATGTATTCCATCAGGACCACTATCATTCTTGCTGCTGCAGTAGCCCTAGTGTCCGCGGCACCCGACATGGCCCGACGTAGTCTCAGGACTGTAATTCCACTTCACTTGATGGGAGAAAACCATTCGTTGACTCTTCTTCACAGCGGCAACTCGACTGTTACGAGGACGGTAAGCCCACCTGCTCTGTACCTAAAACCGTTTGCTAAGACTGTTTATTCGACGATAGGTTGTATCCCCGAGTTCGTGAATCCTGGAGATACCTCCGGGGTTTGCAGTGGGGCCGGGTTTTTCCCGTCTACTTGCTCAAAGTGCGCCAGCTTCATCAACGACTGCTTCCTGGACGGTAATTCTGTCTGGCATGTCCGTCGAGCGATCTGCTGAAATGAGCATTCGACCACAGGATGTAATGGCGGATTTCTTGAGCCAGGCGATTCATACGAGAAATGCTCGTCGGGCACGTATCAGGGATGCTGGTGCAGCAGATGAGCCAACACCATCGGCCGCTGTGCGGACAATGACTTTGGGGGGCAAAAACCGCACCATGTACTAGTATCGGTCTTAGCATCACTGTTCTGCTGGAACATACCGAGGTTGCGAGTGTATCTTGGAGTCTTCGGACTGAGGTGACATTCGCTTCTAAAAGGTTACAATATAATCTCCCTGTTCCATGATGAGTCCACTGGGGGTCAGAACGCTCTTTTCACCAACTTTCATTGGGTGAATGTTTCCATCCACTCCATGGACTTGGGATATTACGCGAGAAGTCCTGTACGTTTGTGCTTCAAGTTCTACTACTAGTAGAAAGGATAAACATGGGAACAAAGGGCATGACCTGAAACAATACAGACACATCATCCCTGGACTAGCCTTTGAATAGTATTTGGCGTTAAGTAAAGTGCGAGACTGAAGGAGGTAGTTTTCATTGCGTGCTGTTGATCGGCCTCTTCAGTCGGTAAGTTTGAGTTGTATAATATGTCGAGTCCGAATACCGACCTACCATGACGTATAGTTTATGTAATTACCTTTGTGAACCTCGCTGGTGGATAGTGGTCAAGCTTTGTTATGCTCACCTTTAGTTAGGAGCGTTAAGTTGACGCCTTCGTCCGCCTCCTGCGATATATCTCTGCTACTCCGTAGTACTTAGAGATAAAAGTTAAGTCTTCGAGCGAACAACTATAGTATTACCTTTGTGAACCCAGTGGGTGGAGCTTGCAAGCAAGCAAGTGGTTGATTCTCAGATGCGAACCACCTTGATTACTACCCATTGGCATGATATCCCCGAAGTCCGAATGAAAGCCTCGTAGAAACCCGGGTCATCCCGTGCTGACCTTGATTCTAGCGAACGGTACAGAGTTTGGAAAGAGTCTGGTAGGGTCGAATCGTTATCGGCCACTCATCCGCTGCAAAGTCACTAACAAATTCCGCCTCAGAAAAAGGAAAGCCTATCATCTGTAAATAGTTTACAACTGCAGCGGATAAGTTGCTGACAACTATCCGACCATGCCCTAGGTGTAGGAGATAGTTCGCCCACCGTCGAAACAGCCTCCGAACAGTCCCGATCACAACGGTCACGGTGAACCACCGCATGGACTCCGTAGCGGGTCTCAACTCAGAGTCCAGCTGCCTCCCAAACTTGAAGCTTGAATGGTGGAAAGTGAAAACCAAGTCCACACGAACACTCGCAGGACGATCATTTTTTCACGCGTGTCATATCAGGTCAGCCGCATACCAAACCTTGTGGTACCCCTGGCGGCGCCGCGTCACATCAGAATTTCAAGCTTCAAGTTAAATATTACTATGCCAACGCCCATTTGGGTCCCACGGAAAATCTATATCAGCCCATTTTTCTATCGTGTGCCATCCAATGGTTGGTTGTCCGGTTTTGCATGACGACACGCACTGGTTCCACAGGGCGTGTTTTCAGTTCTGGATGGGTGAATTGAGGAATAGGCAAGTATATAAAAGAGGATTGGTTAGTCTCCAGAATCCAGTCTTCCTCACTTCAAGTTACTTCGGTTCATACTTACACCCCGGGCCACTGATACCAGTATGTATTCCGTCAAGACTACTATTGTTCTCCTTGCTGCGGTAGCCCTGGTGTCTGCGACACCCGGTGTGGCCCGACATAGTCTTAACACTGTAATTCCACTTCCCTTGAAGCAGTAAAACCCATTCATTGGCCCTTCTTCACAGCGGGAGCTGGACTGCTACAAAGCTGGTAAACCCACCTGGTGTATACCTTGTAACAACCATTTGCTAAGACTGTTTATTCGGCCATAGGTTGTAAACCCGAGTTCGTCGATCCTGGAGACACCTCCGGAGTTTGCGGTGGGGGCGGGTTGTTCCCATCTACCTGCTCAAGGTGCGCCAGCTTCGAAAATAACTGCTCCCAGCAAGGTAATTTTGTCTGGCATGTCCGTCGAGCGATTTGCTAAAATGAGTATTCGACTACAGGTTGTAACGGCGAACTTCTCCACCCGGGCGATTCATCCAAGAAATGCACTTCGGGCAGGTACATGGGATGCGAGTGCGGTAAATAATACCTCATCCCCTGGGAATGGAGCCGACGCCAGGGGCCATCTTGGCGTACATGCAGTGGGCGGACGGGCGATGGCGCGACCAACGGCTGTGGAGGGCAAAAACAGTGCATGCGCGCTATGTATCAGTCTATATTGTGCACGGTGTATAAACATTACTGCACTGTTGAAACATACCAAGGTTGCGAGTGTAGTTTGGACTGGGGTAACATTCGCTTCCAACAGACTTCACTGCTAGCGTTTAGTTCGGGCTCTCAGTCGCTTTCTGATGTTCAAGCACGTTTTGATATACAGTCTCCCTGTTTTATGATGTACCCCAGGGTCAGGCTCTCTTTACCAACCCTTATTGGATAACCTTAGCGGATGCTTCCATCAATTCATCGCTCACCTTTCTATAATCTCGCGAACTTGGGACACCACCGAAGAAGCCCCGTGTGCACGTGATTCTGGAAGGGACAAACGAATTTGTTAGACTTGAAAAATATAGGAGATTTGTGTGTACAATCAAGTCTCTTTAACCATTATAATGGGGGTGGGCAACGCCTGCAAAGCAGGCGAAACACTTACATAAGCAACATCCCCCTATTTTGGAGAAATTCGCGACACACAAAGAACATTTGCCTATATCACGGCAAACACAGACTACTGGACTGCAAAGAAAGTGTACAATATACAGTAAAATGTAATATGAGGCTCTGAGGCGAATAATCTGTGCATAAAACTGATAATTAGGCAGTTGGATCTACTGGTTATCACTGGCAGGGTCTAACTCGTCCTCAAGGCTGTCGCCACCAGTATCTGAAGGGCGAAAATCAACCTTTCCGGCTACCGGCTGCCCCCCGGCACGCGCATTGTGACGCTCGACAAGCCTGAGCAAGACATCAAGACGCTCCTTCTTGGATCGCAGATGAGATTTCTTCGGGATATTTTTCTCGTTGTGGAGTCGTCGATGCAGCTCGATTTGATCGCAGAGTGCAGGTTAGCTCGTTTTGGGTATACTGCAGCTGATCTTGAATATCTGCAATTTCCTCGTCCTTCGATGCAATGTTGGCCGAGAGCTCTGCAAGGCTCGTCTCCAGAACCTTTACGCGTTCCTTCAAGCGACGTGGAAGCACAGGTGGGTGCTTCGGCTCTTGTGTCTCGTTTTCTTTGCCTCCTAACACGAGCTTTCATGCTGCAGCTAATACTGCCTGTTGACGAACTGTTCGGTGACGTTTTCGTGCCAGCGGAAAAGGTGTGTACGCTCGAGCCATTACAATAAACAATAATAGCTGTTAGAATACGATAATGAAAGGCAGAATAAATGAGGAATGAATAACTCGAGGTGAGCTTTGCTAGGTTCGTGGTTGGACGGCGCGTCTCACGACGCGACTGTGGCTGAAATTTGACATGTTTAGGGGCACACACTTTGTGCATCACGCCGGCAGAGTTCTAGCACTCGCTGCACCTCGACCACTGCAGAGAAAATGGTCCGTTTAACTAGTTGTCCATCTTGTTGTGACTCGTTTTTTTATTCCATTTTGTTTTGTGTGTTTTTCCGGCTCACTGAAGCGTGTTTCTCGTGAACTGGAGACAATATCAAAATTTCATTCTCAACAAAATATTTGGCTCTTTCATATTGCTTGTATTGTCGTTGCATTGTAGATTGAGCACCGACAGTGTTGTGTCGAGTACAATCATTACTCAGGGGCTAAATTGCCGTGGGAATGATTTGGCTTGTGGGTGGGCGTTGCCCACCCCCATTTATAGCATTGGAAACCTGATATTTGTGTTGTGGAAGGAGTAGATAGAATTACAATTTTGTCTATACCTCAGTTGCCGCTTTTGAGTCTCACACTGACCCTATTGTGCGCGCACCGGCGCAGTTCACAAATGCGCGGGACGGCACACTTAGTCAGCAAGGAGTAATGGCATTGACGGTGACTGGTGTCCGACACTCGTCGGTGGTCCAAATTTGGTATAATTCTCGTGAGATGGAGCGCGATGCTCTGGCTTTCCATACGATCATGCAGGGTGCGCCATATAATTTTGTCTGCGATAGAAGCTACTCGATGACGCAATTTAATGTGCTCTGACGTGTGTACATGTGTACACCGGCCATAGGATGGACCGAGCCGAACAAGTGGTGGAAGAAGAATGTGTAATTTCGACAATTTGCTCTTGCAGATGCTCTGTACTTGCAGGGTATTGGAATTCTGGAAATTCTGTCGTATTGAATCATCCAGCAACATGGTTCATCCAACCCCCGACCAACACGCAAACATATTTCGACGATGCCGTATTGCGGAATTGTGCCTGGCAGCTGATAGGATATCTGGACGGTTCAAGTTGGAACGTGAAAATCTTGGCGCAGATTTCGTAAGATGGTACCTTGATCAAGGAAGAATGTGATCAAGGGGCATCAGGCCAGCTGATCTATTTTGACCTAGCAGGTCATTCTTCGAGGTCCAGACCGCCAAATAGCGACACCACATGTATGTCCTATCGCATACTATTCGTCTGCATTGGGAACGATTGAGCGGATCCGAGTTGTAGACGAAAAGTATTTAGATCGAGTTGCAATGAGAATGATATGTATTCCTACTCGGAAACAGCCCGATCCTTCAGCGTTCGACAATGGACGGAGAATACTTTGACGCGATTATCATTGGTGGCGGCTTCAGCGGCGTCTATCAGCTCATACAGCTTCGTATCCTCGGTTTGAAATGCAAACTCATCGAAGCTGGGTCAGATCTGGGCGGTACCTGGTACTGGAATAGGTACCCTGGTGCTCGGGTTGACAGTCCCATCCCAGCTTACGAGTTCTCTTTTCCGGAACTTTGGAAGGGATGGGCATGGTCGGAAAAGTACCCCGGACGCCAGGAAATACTTAAGTATTACCTGTTTCTTCTCATGTATGCAACGGAAATATAACGAATCCCTGAAGGTACTTCGGATACGCTAATGAAAAGTTCAACCTCCGCAAGGACTGTCGTTTTGATTCGACGGTGAAAAGTGCGCACTGGGATGATCAACGACATCTCTGGAACATCTCGTGCGACGGGCAAGAGTCTTACAGGGCATCCGCACGCCATTTGATTCTTTGCACGGTGGGGATTCGGGAGATTCTCTTCCTGATGTCAATAAATAACATAGTCAACAGGGATTCGCATTTAAGCCGTATACACCTGGCCTTAAGGGACTGAACGTCTTTCAGGGCGCTTCCATTCATACCGGTAGATGGCCGGAGTCTGGTATCGAGACTTCGGGGAAGAGAGTGGGCATCATCGGCACAGGATCGAGTGCGGTGCAGGTGGTTCAAGAAATCGCGCCACACGTACGTGCATAAATGCAACCTGCACCCTCCACGACACGTCAGGTTAACGACCTGGATTAGGTGAAGCATCTCACCGTGTTTCAGCGTACACCCAATCTGGCCCTTCCCATGAGACAATACACGTTAGAGGAGCGAGAACAGGATTATTCGAAGTTCGTGTACGAAGAGATTTACAAGAAATTACGGACGACATTCACCGGCTTGCCATTCAACTTCATCTACAAACCAATGGAGGAAGACTCCCCTGAAGAAAGGCAGGCCATCTACGACGAACTCTGGCAGCAGGGTGGTTTCCGATTCTGGCGTACGTATGGTTAACAAACTCGATCCTTTTTTTTTCCTGACGCGATGGGCACATAGTCAATAATTATTTAGCCATGCTCGTCAACCAGAGTGCCAACGATGAAGTTTACGCGTTCTGACAGAAAAAGGTCGGCGAGCGCATCAAGGATCCCCACAAACGCGAGCTCTTGGCACCACAGGCATCTCCTCATCCATTTGGGTCCAAACATCCCTCTCTCGAGCAAACGTACTACGATGCCTTCAACCAGGGTAACGTTGACGTCGTGGATGCCAGAGTGACCCCGATCACGGAGGTCACTCCGAAAGGGGTCAGGACTTCCGCTCAGGAGTACGAATTCGATGTCCTCGTCTTCGCCACAGGTGTGTCGGTGTCCATTATGACATTAATATCGAACTCGCGAACCTGGTATCACTCCAGGATGGGACTCTCACACAGGGTCCATCATGGCGATCGACGTGCGTGGTTTGGAAGGAGAGTCGATTCAAGATCACTGGAAAGACAGCTTGAAAACATAGTGAGCAACTCTTTGACCTTACGAAAGAAGTTACACACAGACGCAAATGCACATACAGTCTAGGCATGACTATCGATAACTTCCCTAACCTCTATCTCGTATATGGCCCTCAGGCTCCGACAGCTTTGTGCAATGGTCCTACATGCGCAGAGGTTCAGGGTGCTTGGATCACCAGCACAATCGATTATCTCAAGCAGAACAACATCTCCAAGTTCCATCCGACTACACATGCTGTCAAGGCTTACAGGCAGCATGTCGAAGAGTTGTCCAACGCCACTCTCATTCCCAAAGTCGACGGTTTCTGGACGGGTGGCAACATACCTGGCAAGAATCGCGAATCATACAACTACGCAGGAGGCCTCCCGAGGTATGAGCAAGAAATAACTGAAGAGATCGCAAAGGGATACCCAGCTTTCCAAAGGGAAGCTCTCAAGGAGAAGGTGCAGTGAAGGCCATGACCTGGTGTTTGTTGTGTATGATTAGATTCAAATTGGGCGGCCTGGTCATCGATTCCTCTAGTTCTCACATTGTATGGAAAAAGCAGGGGAGCACCGAGTATCTGAAGTCAATGAAATATTTTGTTTGTATTGTGTAAACTTCATGCGTGCCCACCATGTATCATGTTGAAGATGACGAAAGGAACTGGCTGAGTCCGGCCGGGGCCTCTCCCTATATAGACCCTGGTCGACAATGCACCAAACATGCGGAACCGAGTATATCGTCTTGGATGCCCAGTGTTTGGTGTTCGGTCAGTCGATTTTTCCTGTTTTCCAGGTTGATCTGCTAATGGCAGGAATTTGGAAATCCCGGTTAGTTAAGCAGTCTGGTGAGCTGCATCACGGTATGGCTCCGAGAAGGCTGTAGTTCTCGTTCTAAACCGCACTCTGGCGCGTGTCATGGTCACATTCAATGGCAGCTGCCCAAGAACTCCATTCTATGGCAAAAGTGGTGACTGGTTTATCAACAAAGCAGAAAATAAGGCTGAAATAAACGACTTTGCCATTGTTTATCAAATCGTTCCTCGAGGTTCCAGTGGGGCTATGCTCAAAACTTTCGTCGGTCGCATGTTTACAACGGATCCACTTGAGTGGTTTTAATGGCAAATGATCCAAAGGGCTTGATGCAGACACCAACAATGTCAGGCGCTGGTTTTGGAAGACAACCTAGGTGTTGGGAGCCTTGTTGCCTCCTCCACGATAGTAAGAATATCGGAAGATGGTTCTTGCCCATTACGTCGAGGCACAACTTTCGACTTCACTGGATGCTACGCCACACCCTATTAGATGATGGATTGAACTGAAAAGTATTTCGACTTTACTGACTGAGCAGAAGCTCCTTTTGCGGATTGTTGAACCAAGACTTCTGAAGTAGATCTCACCCATGGTATATATTGAGCTCAGTGCATGGAGCAGTGTGAGGGACGAAGCGTATCATAGGAGGGGAGATGCTTTTTTCGCCCGATATTTGCCGCGTGGGCAGAACTTTTTCACGAGATGTACAATCTCTCTTGGTACAACATCCTCCAGAATGGGTCCATGTAGCTCATCGGTCATTGCAGACTTACGGACCTCAACATAGACTTGAAGGAAGATTGACATCATGATCAAGTCTACGATGTATCCCATGATGCAAGCGATGTTGTTCCGTCTGAGATACCGTCGGGGCCTCATTGCATTATCGAAGTGCATACATGCCACGTGGTAAACATCAGAGACCAATTTTGCGGCCTCTGCAACAGCAACAGCAAACATTGCAGCAGAGCTTGAGGAAAAATGGTTCCTTCTGTATCAATATGGAGCGTCACTGAAGACGAAAGAACACGAAATTAAGCACTAACGTATCGTTTTGACTCACGGCTGCCAGTTCCAAATGAGACATTCTAGCTCTTTGAAGGTCTTCCTTTGCAAGATACTAGTAGGGAAAGTTGCAAGCCAGAAAACGCTTTCACTTGGCGAGAATTACGCACACTGAAACAATCATCAATATTCCAGATTGCAATGATATCTTCATGGATATTTGATATGCACTGCTTCAGCATCCCCCCCTTGAACTCGGTTGTGGTTTCTGGTACTCTCCAGAGCACCATGATGGAAATCAGGATAGAGTCGGAGTCATGAATACATCAAAACATCCCACACTGAATGAAGAAAACAACTATGGTTGGTAGAAGAAACGACATGCCCTCAATAATAGCTGCTACAGTCATTTCCGGATCCTGTCGTTGAGCAATTGCCCACGCAAGAGCGGTGGGCAAATTGTGCGTCCGCTCCCCATGATATTTTTGGATCGTCACGATGCCATTAATAGACTGGATCAATGTGGAAACCATATTTTCATATCCAACCATTTGTCAGGATCACCAGAGGTCGCGGCGCGGACTCGACGAGCTCAACACAGGGGCGCGTTGACGACTAGAATAGAGAAGCTAAATAATACATATGAGGGGGCTGAAAGCCGTACCTAGAATAGAGAAACTCGACGTTAGGGGAAAGGAGAGACAACGACTCGGAACACTCTGGTACATCACGATGACAAAGAAAGACTCAGGGGGTACAGGGTGCACGGGCCAAGAAAACGCAGATCATGACACCATTCCTACGAAGATGCCCTCGTTAAATCAACCAGAATTTGAGAAGTCCCTCACCAGATACTGGGGTCACCAATTGCTAGGACAGTGACGAGTCCAGCGATAATTTTTCAGGCGTTTCGCGGAGAAGACATTCTGTCGCATTTTGAGCTTCACTGACTTCATCGTGGCCGCCCCAGCCAAATTATATGGCCAACTGTCGAGTCAACTAATAGGCCGAACTCGGCGAGGATGGTTACTATTGGGACTGTGTATGGTATTCATTTGAACATCGACCTTACCTTTCTTGTTCGCCGCCTCAAGGTCAGGAAGACCCCCACTACTCGAGTTCCACTCACCACACTACTTGTATCCCTTGCTGCAGGTTTTCGGTGCTAAGTCTCCGATGGAGGAAACCCCCAATCTCGTCGAAGTCCCTATCACTGTTCAGCGAGAAGTCCTCGGAAGAAGTATACAGAGCAAATTTGCTGTTTCCACGAAAACCGAGACCACCCGTAATCTTCGGAGACACATGACCTTCGGGTCCCTTGACGAAACCCTGTGGACCAAAGTGAGACATGGTCATTTAGCCAGTCCCTTCATCCAGCCTCACCTCGCTTTCTGGACCGGCGTCGACTCCGAAAACTCTGCTGAGCAACGTTATTTTTCCGCATCCTACAAGTGACTTGGACGCGTGTGCCCGACGGCAGTCGGACTTCACGGAACAGCCACTACCTTTCATACTACCAACGGAATCGGCATGGAAAGCAAGCTATCTGAGTTTCTAGCAACTCACATGGTCAAATCGGAGAGTATGTCATATACCGTTGGGCGCCAGGAAGAGTCCATGGTTAAGATAGACATCCATTACTAGAATAATCACGCGTCTCACTGGCAAGTTTATCGACTCATCACAGTACTGCCAGCCGCCCTGTCCTCGAATAGTAGTGATCAGCACCCGCTGGGCAGTGAGACGATGAGTGGGTCAAAGAAACTATATTTGAGTGAATGCAGCTCGATCTACCCACAGTAAATACTGTGTTGTGCTTGACTTTGACCTCAGTAGCTCAAGAGCAAGTGTGACAGCGAAGAAGGTGACGTAGTGGTACAAAACAATGATTCTGCCATGGGACGCACACTAATGCTCAAAGTCCTTGGAAGTCATGGTAACGGTCATTGACATAATGAATGCTTAGGTTGAGGTATCGAGTTGTCAACACCTTGTAAAAATGAAGGCGGCGGTGTACACTGAACAATGTTATAGCCTTCACCAGTTGAACGTTACGACAGACGTGTTCAGCGTCCCGACACGGAGTGCCTGGAACATAGGTTTAGATTGAAAAGGTCAAAAAGTTGCGTTGTCACTCAGCAAAATGTTCCAAGTTCTTCAGTATAACATGCTGAAAGCAAAAGCAAACGATGTTATGAGGAAATTTACAGTGGATTATCAGGATCACCAATAACAAGTACCGGGTAATGCGCCTAATCGGGTGTTCATTTTGTACGATTATCGGTCATTGGACATTTCTACATCAGCTTTTGGTAAAATAAATCACTAACCTGTAAGATCAAGCGAACTCGCCACCTGGAATCGAGGTCGTGATGAAACACGCAAATCTCTTTGGGGTACCTGGATTGGCGGACATTCTAAGTATGTCTAGGGTGCAGTAGCATGAGGGTAGCGTGGCAACACAGTACGTGCAGGCGGCGTCTATTGTCTAATGCACGTTGTACCCAATTAAATGTCTGCGACCTATTATCTCGCCAACCTAATCGCGCATCGAGTCAGTACATAACGCCAGAACGGGAGGACAAGGGGGGAGGGGGGGAAAGAACACTGAGACAATGGTAATGAAGAAACTTACCTTGAAAATCGTGTATGCTTCTACCCCATACACTGCGACGCGGGCCCACTGGCCAGTCGTGAGTAAGTCACGCCAATACTGTGGGTTTTTTGCACGACTCCAGAGGACAGAGTATGCATCCGTGATAGTGGCGAGAGAAGTCGGGGGTTGCAACCGCTCAGCAATGTAGATTTGCTTCAACAGTTCACGCGCCACTTCGGCATTGTAGATGAGAGGCTGGCGGTATGCTAGTTGAACCGAACACAGGCCAAAAATGGACAGTCACAACGATGGAACCGCGGCGCGAAACAAAGCCAAGGCGAGTTGTATGTGAAAGCGAGACCAAAAAATGAGTGCTGTCAGCTCCATGAAGTCAACTGGTGGAACACAATAATACGCACACCCAAGCGAACCGGCAGCTCTTTCACCAAGAGGACCAAGAAAACGCCCCGTGGTTGCAATTAACCGCTGCGCGGCACCGAGCGCGTCCTGTACCTGCTTTGAGCTGCCGGTACCTTGAGTGCTTGCGAACCGTCGCGCGGCGAACGACGGAGAAGCACGACGCGAAATTGCTTGACGGAACAAAAAGGTAGAGAACGTCGACCGCATGGCGCTCGTATGGAGTAATTTGAACCGTGCTTTTGGTGTATTGGGATTGTTCTCCACCGAGGACGACTTGCACGACGGTGTGGTTCAAGGAAACGAGAACAGCGACGGTGGGAAATTTTCGATTTCACTCCCGGCTTCAGCCGAGTAGTTCACAGCTACACCACTCCAATTCGACCTCTAGAATCTGCCACCAATATCAGCCAATATGTGCTAGAAATTCATGATCTTGAACAAATCCTGTTGGAAGATTAGAACCCTCCGCAGAGTTTGAAGACATCAACGTGAGTTGGCTGACTCTTGATTATGACGCTATTGGCAGGGGTATCGCGCTATCTCGCCCAACGCGAGTTCCAGGCAGAAAAGTTCAAGCCTTTCGCCAGACGGATTGCCTACGGTCGGTTTGCTTTCCATCTCCATGCCTACAAACTCCGGTACCCAAGGGACGAACTTCACATCGCGGCCAGACGTCTTGTGCTATGATGCAAAATCTGCACATTTATTTGCCGCGTTTTACTTTCTCACCGCGTTTTTTCATCCAGGCACAAGGTTTTGACACGGTCATGGAGGGCAACTTCCATCCCCCCTCATGCTATGCCATCTCCCACGACACATCTTTAGGTGCTACGAGAACTCGATGGCATCGTAACGGGAAAATCAACTGAGCCTGAATATGACGACACTCCCATCCCTTCTTCCAATGGCTGACTCAGAGTCATGGGTTCTCCACTCTTGTGTTGCTCACATGCGCACGATACTGCGTGTGAAGCTACTGGCTTTGTCAATTCACTATCCCAGAAGGGCATGCCAAGCAGTGAGGTGTTTTTTCTATGGGAACATATCACAGGCGACATTGTTGACTCGCTTGGAAAATAATACTCATTGACATATTCTCGTTTTTTTGTTTCTGTCACATGAACTTGTCTCTTTAGTGTGAGAAAGTAAAACGTGGCGAGATTTCGACCCAAAAAATGTGGCAAATAAATGCGCAGATTTTGCATCATAGAGCATTATCCATATCCATATAATGATATATGTGTCACAGCGCAATCCGCATGTAACTCGCTGCATAGAGGTCTACTGGGCATGCAGGGCAATTTCTGTACCACGAAAGATGGTACGAGACAAATGTTCAAACCAAGTTCGACGCAGTTTATCCTCAGCAAGAGGGATTTTGACCACCTGAAAATTTCTGGTTCCCCATCTTCTCGTGATCTAGGATGGCTGAAAATTCAGTCGATATCAATCAAATCATATACATGTGACATATACAGTCATTTGCAAAATAAACTGCACAGTCCCATCGTGCACAGCTATGTATGGTTATGTTTGTATCCCGAAAGTAAATCAAAAAAGCTTGAATAAATGTGACTGTCACTCCTCCCAACGATGGCTCATCATCTCTCAAGGGACCTTCATGAATGAGTAGTTGTCTGGCATTTCCAGCAATGAAAGTCAGTACCTAAGATTGCAGTGCTTGCTGGATGCTCCAAATGCACCATCTACAGCATCCTCAACTACCACCATGACTTTGGAGAGGTTCAGAATCCTTTCGCTCACACAAGAGGCTGTCGGCATACACTCAATCAAGAAGATGTTACCTATATCACATCTACACTTGAAGCCAACCCAACACTCTTCTTGGACAAAATTCAAGAATGCCTCATTGTGGCTCATGGAACCAGTGCTTCACTAGCAATGCAATCATCATCTACTTGTCTTGCCTGATCTTGACTAGCAACAGAGAAGATGAACTAATCAGTTTGTGGTCTATGTCATGAGGTGACCGGCATCTTTGAAGAATACCCATAGGTGTTATTGTGGTAGCTAGTGTGACATGACAGCTTCAATATTCAATGTTCAATCATAAGCTAGGGTTTCTGGGCATTTTACATTAGGACAAACAACTCCAAATACAAAGTTCCAATTACGGGTTGTGCAGTTTATCCTGCAAATGACTGTACTATCTTTCGACCGGTGTTGCAAAATCTGCAAACCACCTGTGAAGATATCAACATTCATTAGCACAATAAAATAAAAAATTTACATGGATAGATAGAGAGCTAATTGAAAGGCATTGTCAAGATAAAATTGGCACTTGAAATGATGTACTGAGGTTGCCAGAGTGGTGCCAGCACAGGAGGTGAAACTGACAGGGAATTGCAAAACTTCCCACCTGCACCCAGATGTGATGTCACACTGTGACATAGCACCAAATCGATCCCTGTCATGCCAAGCCCATGATTCCCACTAAGAGATTTTTAGAGTCCACTGTGCCTTGCCACCACCAAAAATGCACTCCAGAGTGCTGTGTCTGCTCAGCAGTGTCACGCGTGATGCATGATGACCTTGGGGGATTTCTTTACCCTGCATCAGTGGTTGTTCTACCTGAAAACATGATGAACAGTCAGATAATGTTATATACTCCCAAGAGAAAAATTCCTTGATTTTTTTCACTACAATTTGGATCCTGCCCTGACAATCAAATCCGAAAAAGTATGGCCATGAGTTGCAAATGAGATGCCAGATGACAAGGACACAGATTTTCATCCAGAAAAAAAATACAGCCATGTTAATCAATAGTATGGAATCTCAGATATACAAGCTTTCTGCCACAGATGTTATGTTGTGTGAGTTAGACACAGATTTGCAACTCCCCATCATTTTGCAATACCAATCAAAAGATAGTAACTCTGGTGTTGAATGTTAGTCTAATGCCTATGAGGACAGATAATTGTGCAAATGTCACTAAACTGCAGAGTTGTGTTGCAGTAAGCTCCCCAGCTGTGTATACAATCACTATTAGAGCTCAGTTGA
This sequence comes from Pulveroboletus cf. aberrans, assembly GCA_038094155.1. Lineage (NCBI taxonomy): Eukaryota > Fungi > Basidiomycota > Agaricomycetes > Boletales > Boletaceae > Pulveroboletus > Pulveroboletus cf. aberrans. The sequence goes on along the minus strand of JBBPTO010000144.1, from coordinate 2,153 downwards.
AAAGTCAGTATTTTCACACAGCTGTTAAAAAAGGTAGTTAATAACTTGTTAATAACTTGTTGGGAATTCAGGGCTGGTTTCAGGCTGTTGAAAAGTGTGATAAATTCACGACCTAAGCTGGTCTGGACTACTTCAATTACTGGATGTCTGCAAGGCTATTTGACTGTGACCACAGTGCATTGTACATCCGGTCTGAGTCTATGTTAGTAATCCACCACCACCCAGGCTGGTGAAGGAAATGACACTTTCCAACATAGCCCTCTGTATGATTTCAGTATAAATCAACATTCATGGAGGTGTGGTTATCATCAGTAAACCTCAAGACAGTGATCAAAGCTCTTGCACCAGTTCCAATGCAGTTACCATCAGCAGAGTCACTTGCTCTGAATGAATTCCTGCATGTCCTTGAGTATCTGCAGAGACTTCTGTCAGGATCTGTGTGCTATAGGAGGGTAGAGATACCCAGACTCAGTGTTGCACAGTGATGGCAGAACAACTGAAGAAGGGATAACAAAGCAGACTGTCTAAAATACTGACAGAAATCAGAGTATATGAACTCCAACGTAACTCCAATGTAATGTCCAGAATAGGAAATAGGAGGTCCAAAAAAGAGAAAAGACATTACTGAGTATCAAGACAACCCTGAATAACTCCGAAGTCAGGAGTTGTATTTTGCAGAGAAAAGTTTGGAGTTGTGCAGAACAGGTCCAGAGTAAGTCAGAGGACCTCGGAGGAGTTATATATTTTGACAACTTCTGTAGGGTCTACCCCATGAATTATGTATAGCACAAAATAATACTTGGACCACTACTCATGGCCATTACAAAGTCCACAATTATGAGCCTCGGGTTACTATACATGGAGTGTACAAAAAGGTGTAGTAAAGAATTTGCCAGAAGTGTAGTAAAATTGTAGCTAGAATATTCTAATATTGAGACTTGGAATGATTTTCATGTTGGAATCACATGACCATGTGAAATTTTTAACTGAGGCAAGTTACAGGGCTTCAACCACAACTCTACGACAACAATGGCTGCAGTGAAGACAACGACCAGGTGGTGACCACAAGGCGATGGGGGTGGGACTGCACCATGACTATGACTGCAAAAGATGGGACAGCTGCAGCAACAACGATGGTGTGGCATCACTGCCCCACATTGCATCCACCTTGCCTTGTCCATGCCCATGGCCCACCCCTCACCCCTGCTACCTACGTCTCAGCTTGCACACCCTCTCACCCCCTGTTGCCTCACCCTCACCCTCATCTCGCTGCCCTTTTCACCCCTTTGATTTCAGTGTCCATCGCCCCCACCCATATGCCACACCCCTCAGGCTGTCACCCCTGATGCCCCTTGCACACCCCTCGCTGCCTTCTTGCTCTGCCATTGCTGTCTCCTCACCATCCATATCTCCTGCATTACCCTCTCGTGTAACCCCCCGCCTTCATCCAAGCACGCCTGCACCACTGTTGCCCTCACCTAGCCACCTGCCTTTCCTCACACAGCCCCCCACCCTCGCCCGCCCTGCTCCGTCCCCTTCTGCCATCGCTCCCTCTCACGCGACACCCCATCTCCCTCGGCTGCCATGGCCGTCACCCCCACCCATGCTCTCTTTTGCTCTTGGTCACCAACCCTCGCCTCACCTTGCTGCCATTCTCATGCCCTCAGTCACTGTCACCCCGTTGTCCCCCATCACCTCCCCGTCGCCTTCACTCACTGCCCTCCTTGTGCCCGCGGTTGCTATCACCCCGTCCACATGCTGCGCTCCCATCACCCCTGCTTGCCATCGCCTCACTGCCCCCCTTGTCTCACCATTATCTCGCCATCTCCATCCTCAGTCACTGTCACCCCCTCACTCCCTATTGCCAGCTCTCATTTCGCCTCATGCCCTCTGTCACTGTCATCCCCATCCACATGCTGTGCCTTAGTCACCTTGCCGTCCCCCTTGTCTCATGCACCTCAACCCCTGTCACTGTCATCTCCACCTACATGCTGTGCCCCCATTTCTCTCATCTCGCCCCCATCACACCGCCACCCTCCTCACACCCTTGGTTTCCATTGTTCACCATTACCGTTCACCCCCTCTCTATAGTTAGCTCTGTAGTTAGCTAATAGTAGTATGACTACAATACACTGCTCGCTACTGTATTTTGT
>JBBPTO010000143.1:0-47530 GCA_038094155.1 Pulveroboletus cf. aberrans | reverse complement strand
CAGATACCGACATGCAGCTCCCTCAGCGCCGTGGCCTTGGATGGATTTTGATGCCGACCCGAGTGAAGTCCGCCCTGAATTTCCGCCAGGCATTGATCAAGACACAGAATGGAGCCACTACCCTCAAAGTCTGTTCGGAAACTGGACACCTGACCAAGTCAAGAGGTGTCGTATATTAGAGCCCACACCAGATAGTGGTGCTTGCACCGTGCGCAAGGTGGAAGTTCGTGATGACGGGTCCTTCGAAAAAAGCGACGTTGATCCGATCGTAGTCAACGACCCGAGAGATTACTGGAAGAGCCTGGCGTCCACGGTGAGTAAATCCCGCGCCTCGTATTTGAAGTACGCTGAAGAGACGAAAGGTACCTGAAGATGACCGTCGAGTTCGAGTGCGAGCACTGTTTGTTGAGAATATGTCTGTGCCTGTCCTTCAAATTTTGGGTACCAAGTAAGCGCTCATTGTCATCTGCTTGCAACGTAGCAACAGCAGCTCATTCCATCAGATACAATGTCGAACCATTCTTCTTCGCGTCCTCCAAAAATTGGATTCCGTCGAGGTATCAAGAGGACCCTCAAAAAGACAAGTCCGACCGTAAGTAGACGAAGCGACCCTCGCCATAACATATCCACTTCTCTGACCCACCAGATATAACTGTTGTCCTCCCGTTTATCCGTACGATGAAAAATGTAAAGCAGGGGATTTCACGGGCAGAACCGGTCAGAACCACAAGCTTTCCTTTTGGTCTATCGAACGAACCTTTAGAGGAGTCACGCCCCTACAAAGGTATGCCTCTGTCAAATCCTCCTACGTTCCTAACTCGCATGTGTAGATGAGAAGCAGGTCATTGATACCCAAGCACCGCTCCTCCTCCCTGGTGTGTTTTTTTTCTACGCGGGCTGCGCTAGTTCCTAATCTCGATATTTCAAGAGGATAAAATCCTCCTTCGGGATCTCCTCGCTATTCATATGTACCGTACTTCAACAACTAGCACAATTATTTCTTATCATCCTAGCGGGGAGTTGCAAAGAACCTCTGCCGCGCGCCTCCAATCACTCGTGCAGAGGACAGGTGACAGTGTCTATTGGTCAAAAATATTCAGAAGATCCAAGGACCCGACCTTCCTCTTCCTTGCGGTTCTTTGGTACGCTCTGTATGCATGGGACGAGGCATTTGAAGTACTATATCGCTATATCAACACCCTAGTAGGCAGTTTCATGTTCCGACTTCTTCTTCGCTGACATCTCTGCAGGAGTCCGACGTCCTAAAGGACAATGACATAAAACTGACGCGGGAATTGCATAAGCTGCAGGCACATCTTTTATACTATCAACAGCTCCTGCGGGACTTCAAGGTATCTGTCGAGTTCGTCAAGGACACGTCTAATCTAGCGATGAGTATTCTCGAAGGGGACGCTGAAAAACGTCGCGACTCTACGGAACTTCTGCGCAAAGAAGCCGACAATCTCATATCCGAGATCGATAGATTAACAGGACAGAGGCTTATGTTGTCCGAACGACTCCAGAACGTTATCCACCTGGTCCATGTTTGACGGTTCTTTTTCGTATATTTCGTACTCACGCCCCTCCTCTAGGCATTTGCAAGTGTGAGCATTGCGGATAGCAAGGCCATGCAGAAGTTGGCGAAATCGACGATGATAGACTCCGCCGCCATGAAGCAGGCATGGATAACTCTTTCCCAACTTGCCTGCAATATACTCATCTACATCAGATCGCTTATCTCACCATGATCTTCCTCCCCGCGGGTTTTCTTGCAGTAGGCGGTTAACATGACAAACTACCTCAAACTTACCCGTCCTCAGAATGTGTTCAGTATGAATGTCAGGGAGATTAACCCTCCTACTACAGGGAGCCTCATGCGCTATGTTGAGATCACTGTTGGGCTTACTGTCTTCACCTCATGGGTAGCAATAGCACTCCAGAAAGAAAGCCATTTCCACATGTCAAACCGCGGCATGATGCACCGGGCCTTGTGGCCGATCTTCTTTGTGTACAGGTTGATCTCCACCATTGTCGGAAAGGCATTTGAAATTCCCGACCGCATTCGATGATCGGTAAGCGTGTTCTCGATAATATTCTTACTAGAGAAACTAATGAGAGCCAGTAACGTCGCACCACATTACCAATACTAATGATGTTTTGGTGCAACATATAGTGCGAGGACTACTGGGGTAAATGCCGATGCGTTGCATAATACATATGTCCAAATATATTGTCCCAGTATTGTGTTTCGTTAGCTATGTTTTGGGTGTATTCATGAGAATTTCTACCCAGATATCATTGTTGCCAGACTCGCGTGACCGATTGAACTGGGGACTGGGGACTGGTTCCTTGACCTCGAAGCCCGGAGTCGGCACTGGTACACTCTATCACTAATTAGGTTCAATGCAATAAGGCACGCATGTCAGTGTTTGCCACGTGCGTTCTATGAAGAAAGTTCCTTTGAAGGTACGTATATTCAGTTATTCTGGATTTTCTGATAGAAACAATCCATGGATGTTGCCAGTGTGTCAGTTCCAATGGATGCGAGCACTGCCGCATGTAGCAGCCTGCGGCCTGCCAAAAGCATGTGTGAGAAGGGTCGCTCAGCACCATCATTCTTTCGTCTGAACCATAACCCCATCGATGAGTACGACCACTGCTATTCAACCCAGATCCCCTACTGGCGGGGAACAGTATCGACGGCAACTCCAGAGACAGGCTGACGACTTTCCCAGGGTTCCAGTACCGATGTATGTGACAACGTGTGTCGAGGGCGAGTGAAACTCAGCAACTAATTTCTTCCTCTTTTCGAGCAGTTACCGCCACGCCACGCCGTCGGCCCCATGGCCATGGATGGACTTCAACGTGGATGCCAGCGAAGTTCATTCTGCTCCACCAGGACTACTACTTGACTCGAAATGGCGCGGTTATCCCCAAAGTCTTTTTGGAAACTGGACTCGCGACCAGGTCAACAGGAGCCAGATGCTGACTAAATGTAGCGATCACGAGCTATCCAAAATATACTCGATCGCTTTGTTGGACGATGGCATCTTCGACCACCGTATAGAACGCTCCGTTCGTAGAGATGATGCCAGTCTGCAAGCGTATTGGACTGACCTACAGACAACTGTAAGTAGTATGGGTTCTACGCGTTTTAAAGCCGGTCCTGAGGTATCCGTGAATTCAGCCGTCTTCAAATGTCCGAGTACAAGCACTCTTTGTCGAGGACATGACAGCGCCTGTCCTCCAAATTCTAGGAACGAAGTGGGTAACAGTTCCATGCAATGTACAACGGGCTGCAGTCTCAGTTGATTTAGATACAATGTCGAGCCTTTCTTCTTCGCCTCATCGGCGAATTGGATCCCATCCAGGTACCAGGAAGACTACAAGGCGCTGGAAGACCGTGAGTGGGTGTAACGCCGTCCACTATAATTTGCTCACCTTTCCAGACATCACTGTTGTTCTTCCTTTCTTACGTATCCTAAAAAATCCACGAATGGTTGCAAGGGCCAAAACATTTAGGATACCGACCTTTACTTCGACTGGGTTACAATTCCGGGGCGTGCAGGATCCACTACCGTATATCGGTATGTTCCTGTCCCTCTACCTTGTTTTTGAATAACACCCCAGTAGTGAACGATGGACAAACGATGGATACCCAAGCACCACTTCCTCTCCCAGGTAAGCGTAACTCTTGTTCGTCTCGAACAAATACTTACCTTGACGCGCACGAAGGGAACAGGGTTCTGATCCAGGATTTACTGTCACTCCACATGGTTCGCGACACGACAACGAGCACAATCATTTACTGTCATCCTGGCTCGTCTTCGCAAGTAACCTCTGCGAACCGAATGCGGTCTCTCTTGGAAAGGACGGGTAATAGCGTCTATTGGTCGAATATCTACAAGAGACACAAAGACTCGACTTTCCTTTTCCTCGCAATGCTTTGGTACGCGCTTTACGCTTGGGACGAGTCTTTTGAGGTTCTATTTCGGTATATCAATAATCTCGTACGTTACACCAGGTCTCAAACCTTCCAATTTTCTGATCACTATTACCAGGAGTATCAAATTCTTCAGTTCGACGACATAGGACTCACACAAGAGTTACACAAGCTACAAGCAAATCTTTTGTATTATCAACAGCTTCTTCGAGATTTCTGTCGGTCCGTCGAATTCGTAAGAGACATACCCAACCCAGCGATGAACGCCCCCTCGATTTCCCAAGAAGAACGCGAAGAATCTGCGAAAGCCTTGCGCATCGAGGCGGAAAATCTAATGTCTGAGATTATGAGATTAACTCAGCAAAGGGAGATGATGTCTGATAGATTGGATAACGCTATTCACTTGGTTCGAATATCGACACGTTCCTTTTGGTTTTGAGCTCTGTTGACGATTTCTTGACAGGCATTCGCGACTGTGAATATAAAGGAATCCAGTGCTATGAAGGGACTGGCAGAAGTAACAGTGAAAGATTCGGCCTCGATGAAGCAGGTGCGCTGGCCCTGTTTTTCATCTGATAATGGACTCACCCACCTTAGATAGCCTACCTCTCAACAATCTTCCTTCCAGCAGCATTCTTAGCTGTAGGTTTATGATCTGCTGCTCCTTGCTGTTCTCACCTCAGACAGAATGTGTTTAGCATGAATGTCCGCGAGATAAACCCCATGTCCGGGTCCAACCCTCCGGTCGTCCCTCCCACCACACTTGCCAATTACATTGAGACTACTGTTGCCCTCACAGTGTTTACCTCATGGTTGGTGATTGCTCTCCAGAAGGACAGCGCTTTCTTTCCGTCGGACAGTGGTGTCCTCCACCGAACGTTCTGGCCGTTGTTCTACGCGCACGCCCTTTTTTCCGGCGAAATCAAGAGATGGCGCGAACCTGGTGGTCTTCTCGATAATCGCCCTTCCTAGGTTCCTGATCTGAAGAAACCACCAACGTCATGTTTCGGTTATCATATTTGTGTCGTAAGATGTTCCGAGCTTGTCGGACATTTATGCAGTAGGATTCTACTAGTAGTATATTGTGCTTTGGAATGGCTTGCTTCATTCAAGTTACTCGGGAAGACTTTCGTTTGCAAGGTCACTTGAAAAACTGTACTTCAGGACTTCGCCAGTAAGTGGGTCGTAGTCTGCTGCTGTTTCCACACCAATGGGGATATCGACTACTTTCGCTCGCTACGTGTCCATCTCCACGTGTTCTAATCACTATTGATGCTGAGCACCGAGCGCTGAGCAGTCGTCTGGTTTTACACGAGACAATTGCTGTTTCAACGGGTACTTCGGAGTGGCACTGTACTGGTACAGGATTTTTGAAAGCAAGCGGCAACCTGTGCCAGTGGGAACGCGACAAATACTTGTTCGTGATGAATTGCTCCCATCTACTGAGGTCTTCCTCCTGCCTTCAATTAGCGTTCAAGGATGCTGGACTCACTGCTTGGCGTGTTCATCGTTGTTTCCTTGTTCATTCTGTATGGTTATCTCAATGACAGGAAACTGGGACGGTTTCCACCTGAAGTAGCACTAGCTTTCTCGCCAACGCGTCTTACACCTCAGAGGGTGCGCGCAGCCGCACATGCTTTATCGAAAGATCCAGTCGTCATGAAGGACTTCCTTCCCCCCAAGACTGGTCGGCGGTATATTGTCGTCGGCGGTGTACGTTCCCTAGCTGCCAACTTCTGTATATCGCCAGGCGGACTGACTCTGTGCCGCAGTCAGGTTTTCTGGGGGGTTGGATCGTCCTGCAACTACTTGAGCGTGGGGAGGATCCGAAAAAGATCAGAATTATTGACATTCGCGCCCCCACTCGTTCCGACTTGCGAACTGGAGTTGCTCAACACGTCACCTTTATCCAAGTTAACGTTTCTGATCCGGCAGCCGTATCCGCGGCGTTTAAAGCGCCCTGGCCTGACTCAGGGCGAGATCAGGCAGTCACAGTGTTTCATACTGCTGCCAACATCCGCTTTTACGAACGCCACGTCGGCCTACTCCCTCGATCAAACAACGTGAACTACAATGGCACAGTAAATGTAACCAACTCCTCCAAAGAGATCGGTGCACACACCCTCGTTTACACCTCATCGGGTTCCGTTTCCGTGCGTCGCTCCCGCTTTTGGCTATGGCCTTGGGAGAAACAACCAGCGTTCTTCATCCAAGTCTACGATGACGATGACAAGCATCTGCCAAAACAGCACGACCATTTCTTCTCCAATTATGCGGTTTCGAAACTTTTGTCGGAGAAGGTTGTCCGTGACGCGGATAAGTCTCCTACCAGCAAGTCACATATGCTGAGGACGGGCTGCATCCGTCCTGGAAATGGCATATTTGGTCCCGGCGGGGACATCTTATGTCACGGTTATCTCATGCGGAAGCACAACCCATCGTGGGTGGCAAACATATTGCAGTCTTACGTCTATGTGGAGAACTGCGCTCTTGGGCATTTATGCTACGAACAACGACTCATTGAACTAGAAAAGGGATCCAACGACCCAGATATCGGCGGACAAGCTTTCACAATCTCCGATTCAGGACCTCCGTTGACCTTCGGCGATTTCTACACAGCTGTCAATACGCTAGATGAAGAAACCGTATTCCCACCCGTCTCCAGCACTTTCATGCTTGGACTTTCGCAGGTTATCGAGGTTATATATGTTACCAAATCCCTGCTGTCGGATTCAAACTCGTCGATCGGGCGCACCGTTGCTCGGATGATACCCAATATCTCTGGCGATCTTGTCAACTTACAGCCTTCCTTATTCGCCCTGTCATCCATCCACCTTATATTTGATGACTCCAGAGCCCGCCTTCCTCCGACCAAAGGTGGTCTCGGTTACCATGGACCATATACGACCCTCGGAGGGATCTGCAAAACTGTTGATGAATACTTCAGGTCTGGTGGGGAAGGGGAGGAGAGGTCGATGTTGGGTGGTGTGAGTTTTGGTTTCGGGTTCAAGAAGCCAAGGCATGCACAGCTCAAGCCTAGACACAAGATGATGAATCGCAAAGCCTGAATGCAATGGTTGGATCAAATTGGGGATTTCTCTGGGTGTTACCACCTTCAATTGTGAAGCTGATGTGTAGAACAGCCTTTCTGAATTCCTGTTTTTATTTGGGATAAGGTAATAAAACAAGGGATGACGAGACAAGAATGACCTAAGGTTGTTGGGTATCATTGAATGCACAACTTGGGAAAATAGTGTTCAGAAGATTCCTCAACTATGCTTTCCTGCATCAAGCTTGCCTTGATCCATTGCTGATGAATCCTTGTGTATGATCTGGGGTAGATCTCATGGTTCATCCACACCGTGAGGATGGACAGAAGTTCCTTGATTGTCAGTTTCACAGGGCTTGCAGCACTCGTAGCCCGTCCCGTAGGCCCCGACACAACGCGTCGAACAATAGAATAGATAAACGAACTAAATATACATGACACTTGAAAGGCGGGGACAGTACCTAGAATAGGCAAACGAAGCGTCAAGAAAGGATGATGCCGCGGTGAAACCTAAAACAGGAAGGCTGACTAATACAACGTAGCCTGCAGGAAACTGCAGACCATGACATTGATCCATTCATAGCTGTGGGCACGACAAGCTTGACAGTTCAAACATGACTTGGATTGAAGCAGTGAACTTGAAGAGCACTGATGGTGCAATGTATCTGAGTCTGTGTGACTAACTTAATTGAGCACTAAGTCACTCAGGCCATTCTGATTATCAGCCAACTCGACTTTAAGGAGTGCACTGAGGCAAAAATTTGGTCATCTGCCAATGGAAGAGAGGCCTCTGGTTTACATGGGAGACTAATTGATCATACAAGGTATTCCTCATGCAACCAAGGAACTTCAAGGTAGAAATGGTTGAGGAACAATTCAGAACTTTGAGAAAGGGAGGGAAGTAGGGAAAAAAACATGACAAGAGGGAGATTCGAACTCCCGCCTCCATACGGAGATGAGAAACCCACATAGTAGGTAAGCTTAGCCAGCTTGAGTCACACGCCTTGGACCGCTCGGCCATCTTGCCATGAGACACCAACCTATCTGATCGGATAAAATGGCCAAGTGGCCAGACTCGAGGCGATACTTGCAATTCAACTGACATCATGAAAAGCACTGATAACAAACCAGCAAGCGAAGCGAGGGCGCGCTGGGTCTGCTCGTCTTTGCGAGGATAACTTTAAATGGTGACTGATCGTAGGCGCTTTGCAAGGTCCAGTTTCATGTTATTGATCGGTTGGATGGAAAATGCACAGCTGGGCGGGCATAAGATTCGTAATCCCAAAACTCGACAATGACCGGTTCGCGCAGGAAGGCGTCTAGTAACGTAATCTAATGAACAAGGATATTTCGTGGTAGGTTCTCAGACTGGATTCGAACGGCCACTCATCAGAATCTCGCGGCCGGCGGGTGATCGAAGATGAGTCGTTGGACGGCATGCGAATTGAGACAATAATGCCACTATCACATCTGGCGCTCCAGTGGGAAGATATGCCCTTAAGGAGTTGGCATCTTCCTCAAATGTATGCCTATTTCCATGACACGATGATCGGACAAGATGATCATATGCGTCCGCTCCAGAAACAATATGCTGGCTGAATATTGCACAAGGGTGAAAGCTTTCCACAACTGAAAGTTCCAGTTCTTGGAGACTCTGGCCCAGCTCAAGGCCCCGCATAATTCCGACATCATGAGGAAGAAGATAACGTTGGGAGAGGAATCCAAGGAAACGCCACGTTTTGTATCCTTACTAAGGCTTTGCACGATGCCATGTGCAGTCTGACCAGTGCGGATGAAACACATATGTGATGTAATCGATAATCAGGATCCGGGCGCAGCGGTGGCAAACGGGGACATGGCATTGAAACGTCCAAATCATACTGAAAAAGGATACATATTCCATGGGACAGAAATCGGGTAACAAAAAGGTATTGTGTGGTGCTCTACGGCGCAGCGAGGCACGAGCACAGCCGTAGCGCTTGGTCTTCGACGAGTGTGGGCATTTTCGCCTCTTTTCGTCGTACTCGTCCGACGCGCTCCCTCAGAGCTCGAGCTTCGGTCGCACCTGCCCACCGCACCCAATTTCCTTGGGCCAACAGGCCCCCAACGCCTCACCGCCTCCTACACCATCGTCACGGGTTCCTCGCGCGCAGATCCACCGCCAACGCGAGCGTTCCTGCGAGGCTCTTTCCCACCCACCCTCGCAGCTCACGCCGCCCCACAGATCTTCTCCACCGGGAGCCGGAAAGCGCTGCGCGCTTCCGCCCATTCCTTTCCCTCTACCCGTAGTCCTTTGGATTCCGCATGTAAATATACTCCCCGTAGCGGTTATCACATGACCTCATCACACATACGTCCGATTGTCGCAGCGACGGCCAAAGAACCTGCTGATATCCAGTTCTACAGGGGGGTCATGCATTACAGGGCTTACACCCTAGGTTAACATTGCCTGCTTGCCGTGCATATTTGTAAGTACTGATTCCTTGGAGACAAAAACAATGCCGAATTGGCCAGCTCGATCGGTCACCTTAGAACAGCATGAATCAAACCCGGTGTCATTAGGACACTCCGAGTTTGTGGCAGCGCGCCAAACGACGAAAACCTACTTTCGAAAGTGGCAACAAATCGTGAGTATAAAGTCGTTACAGACACGAAAGCGTGATCCAAACCTCGACCGAAGCATGTATATGTCTGCTAGATTTCCGACAAATTGTCAACAAGAACACCTAGGGAAAAGAAAAGCAAAGCAGCCGACGTGAGAAACGCATTATCTCCATTCAAGTTTTCAAACTGGGCGTCTCAGGTATAGGTAGTAACGGAGAAGCCGGAATGAGAAGCGACAACTAAGAATGAGCGGGGGAAGATGGCGAGCGACGTAGTTCTAAAGTTTTAGGTATTTTTGGGTATGGTATGAAGGTTGGGAGAGAAGAGATGTACTCGGCGAAGCTCTTATGGCCATCTAGGGCGATGATTGAAGCCACCATGGGTGTGGAAACGAGAAATACTGTTTCGCTGATATCATCTTTCTTCCCAGACTCGGATAGCCTTAAACCAGATATTGTCACTGAGCTTATTTGGTGGACGACCCCTCAAGAAGGCTCGAACACCGACATTGGCCGAGGCGCGTCAACGACACAATAACGAGGAATGAGTGCGTAGATGTCGGCAATGAGTGCGCGAGATGTGGTAGTAATCAGAGGATTCTCGTATCTAGGGGTCATGTTTTCGGCGGGAAGAGTTTGAACTACTGGTTGATCGTCAGATGATTTCCGCAGGTAAAATGACGGGGGACACTCGCACGAGAATCCTAGAAAAGCTAGAAAGTACTGAGAAAGCCCCCTACCGGAGATGATTCTACCGGCCGAGTGTTCTGCACCCTCCGGGCAGACGATTCTAACAGGCTAAGGGCTAAGGACGCGGAAGGCCATTCTTAGGTGTCACGGGCAGTTCTGAACCAGGTTCGTATAGCAAGTTCGTGATAATTGGAAGCCGGAGGTCAACGACAAATATCAAAGCAAACGTCGAGCGAGACCATCGATTTGAAATTACCTTTATTCGTGTGATATATTGCTGGTCGAAATGAAAGATCAGTCATGTTTGTTACACACCCCCCTATGGTATTCACACCACATTCAACCGCCTTTTCGACGATTGATCATAATCAAAAGTCACGGACTGTTCTACATGCACCTGAACATCCAGCTCCACTTCGTTAGGTGAACTTGGTGCATACTCCATGTCTATGGGGGACTTTTGGAGTTCACTGTGTGAACGCAATGCAGCGACAACGGAACGTCCGGGTTGAATTGGGCGAGTGAGGACAATATTCTCGAACCGTGCCTCCGCCGGTTCAGAAAGTTCTGAGGAACGTGAATACGAGCGTTATTTCTGTAAATTTTGGAAGGGAATCTTCGTAACATACTCACCTCGTAGATGAAGTAAGATCCGTTGGCTCATTATCCAGATGACCGCGTAACCCATCGATGCGCTAATGGCGGAACAGTCATGATGCGGCAGGGAAAATGAAACTCTGTTATCACTTACCCTGCTGACTGATCACCGAGGCATTACGGTAAGAGTTCGGTGCGCAGAGCTCGGAGAATAACGCCACCTCACCTGCACGGCTGCATCACTTGCTCGGTACAGCACTAAATTGAAAGCATTGGCAGCTTCGGGGCGTAAGTACGGAATTTAGTACTCAAAACAATCTTACCAGTTAGAACAACGAAATATCCCAGCCCGTCGTAAATCATTCTATTCGGGATATAAACGACATGCCGCGAGTAGTGAAGCGAAAAGCCCTTACGTTCTGATTAGCCGAGATAATCTATGATGGGAATGGAGATTGAGCGGTCATGCTGACAAAGAGTAAATATAAACTGACCTCCCGTTAATGGAATTATATCGTACGAGGTAAAATGTAGACACAGACAGACAGCCAGTATCCCAAACCATTGAAATGACATAGTATGCCCACGCAGTTGGTTGGACGGTGTTATTTCCAGGAGTACAGCTGAATTGCGCGCCATCCAATAAACATTCATTCGTCATTTGATATGGACTCACCTCCCCTGTAATTACCCACGCATGCCAAATTATTCAGTTTATGCCCTGGTCATATTAGCCGCGTAACTTACATTGTTCAAGACCGCTGATAATGATTTCAGTCACATCCTCGCTTAGCGTCAGACAATCGAAGTACTCACGGATACGATGATAGAAATTTGTAAACCATTCAAGCTGTGTAAAAGTTAAATAACAAAGTTAACAATAAGGGAAGGGACTGACAGCTGTCGTAAGGAAAAAAGCCATGGCGAGGGCGACGCCAACACCCCTCTTTCTTCTGGCGATGTTGAATGTTCTATTGAATGAATGTTAAGCAGGCCGAAACAGGATGAAACTCCGCTTGGTATACCTGACGCCAAGGATGATTTGTGAAACCATAGTTTGAAGGACTGGAAATCGATGAGGGAAGAGAATGAGACCAGTTTGTGATTAGACGGACCTTTAAAGAAAGGCGATACTAGATAGTATTTATTACATGATTCGATGGTGAACGACGTGGCGAGAACACCATAATTGCTGACAACCATGACGAAGATGCTAACATAGCTATTGCCCAATTAGATCGTAGGAAAAGCGAGACGGCAGACGAAAATGACACACCGAATGAGAACGAAAAGAATGCAACCCAGACTATTCCAATTTTTAGCTAGTTCATCGTCCGTCGTTATGAGATCGAATACCTTGGGCGGAAGATATCAGATTGGCTCTGATAGAACCGAAATTCAGCGGGTAATGTGATTAGGTAGCTGTGAGTCGATTAACAACAGAGAACGGCAGAATATAGATTCGTCAAGACTTACTCATACCCAGCGATCGAGAGCGAGATGACGCGCAGAAATTTTTCTGCCTCCGTCCCCACAAGACCCATTTGAGAGCGTAACGGGGAAAGCGGAAGCTTGGGTGGCTGAGGGATATCAACTAATTTATAAGGATGGCATCGCCGCCTACCGAAGGACCAACCCGTGTGCTGCCGTCATGTCAGAAAAATCTACCCCACATCGTAATGGTGCCGAATTTTGGTTGCCTGAAAAAAAGTTATAATTATCGATGTCGAGATAACTACATTTCGGGCATGTCACATTGGCATTACCGTGGAATTATATTTCCATTTTTACAAAATATTTTAGTCAGACAGCCGTTATCCCGATGCATTAGGCGCGATCGGCACGGCTCAAAGACATTTAGCTGCGCAATAGGTAATTTCGTTAATGTGACGGGCGCCTCACCAGTGGAGCCTCGTGGTGACAGCATGGAATGCCAAGGCACCAAGGCTTGGCCTATGCAAAGTATCCCGTAGCTGGAAAAAGAGCCAGCAACCGGATGAGCTCAGTCCCAGTGTTCCCCACGATTTGATGCTTGAATCTACCCGTTTTCCCCGGAGCCACTCGGTCATTTACGATGAACGCGCCTCGGTCGGATTACGTGACACAGCGCCCATGACACTCCCACTGCCCGCGGCAGCTGGGAGGCCTCCGACGGATGGCAGTCCGATGTCGGCTGCCTACAGAGTGAGTGGCTTCCCGTCAGGATTTACTAAGACGACAGCACTTAACGCGCTTGTCATGCAGTCTCATTTGATAATTGGCAAAAAGTGAAACTAGGCGCACCAGCTAAGTAGCCCTCCATCAACCAATCATTGCGATAGGCGAACTATACCTCCACGCAATCAACCTGGAAGTTCCTCTCACAAAAATTTCGTAGTTTCACTAGAGGAATGCGCTATGACGCCAGAGCAGACTGGGAGAAACACGGAGGCTCCTTCACATATTAGGCTAATGTTTGTACATGAGGACGATTTGCACCCGAAACTGACACGGTGATTCAAACTCCACTGCGCCCCGCTGCCTTGACAGATCTGACATTCTTCAACACAGGCAGGCACTTGCGCCCACTGGCTGAGCTTGGTTCTGGCAGAAATTTGGCTCCAACTAGCCAAGCCAGGTATAGCCCCATCAGTTCATCGGACACCGTAGATGCTATACTTGCATCGTGGCTCTGCAATAGTAGCGCGGCAGTGTTCGCATTGTCAAGATCGGGGGCCTTTGTACTTGTTGGGAGGTCGTCAAGGACAAAGTGGAGGAGCGGGAACAGCGCGTTGTCTTGCACTTCCATCACATGCTTCTCTAGCTCGCGTCTCCATACCAAGTATTCACATTGCCTTGTCGAGAAGCCGTACTCTGCGAGAGGTGAGAGCAAGTCATTGAACGTTGGAAGTGGGCTGGCCACAATATGTAGCACCGTTTGTGTGGCATTCGGGAGAGGAGCAACAGCGGCGAGTGCTGTGCACCGGGCCACGTGGTCAACAGGTACCATATTCACTGTGTTGTTGATGTCAGGGACGAGTCCCAGCTGTACACATCCTTTCACCATCCGCCAAATGAAGTCATCCGTATTCGTTACTGTCGAACATTCGTCAGCCGGAACATCATTCCGCCGGAAGTAATCGTCATTCGTACCTGCTGTCACTGAATCCCCAACGACATACCCGGGACGCACGATATGTCCCTGGAGCCCTCGCTTCCCTGCCTCCAACAAGAGTTTTTCGGAGACCCATTTACTTTGTCCATAACCTGTTTTGAGACCAGTCCTCGCACCCTCAAGGTTGTCGTCTTCAGGAACACCTCTATGCTTGGCGTGCATATGGGACGCTGAGTCAGAGAGCCGGACATAATGCTCAGTGTCGATGGCAGAGGTTGAAGAAACGAAAACGAAAAGCTTCTGCTTTTTCGTCGAAGCAAGTTCCATTGCTGTCAGTGTCCCAATAACGTTCGGCGAACGGAGTCTCTCGTATGGATAAACCCAGTGCACCTGTGCACGAATCCTATTGAGATCAAGCATCCAATGATAACTTGAAGAAGACAAACCAAGGCACCGTTGTGCAACACTACATCTGCCTCGGCTGCGATTCGTGACCAGGCACTCTCATTCATGCCAAACCGATCTTTCCCGAAGTCCCCAGTGACTACTTCGAGCCTTCCTGAGGTCATCCACTCCTCCTCCCAGACACCACGGTCGGTCGATCCCTCCCTCAATCGATCAAGCCCATTCTCGACCGAAGCAGAGCGAACGAGGCAGATGACTTTTTGTACCCTGCTTTGACGCTGGAGGAGATCGCGGAGGATGAAGGCACCGAGGTACCCAGTAGCCCCTGTGAGGAACACCGTCAAGGTGCGCGTGTGGAAGTCGGAAGGTAATGGTTGATAGGAATCGCGTAGGCGAGAGACCAGGTTCTCGAAATCTTGGCCATATCCAACAGCAGCAGGCTCAAGTTTTTTCTGCATATCACCCACCGTGTGCGCCGGGGTCGGCGGTGTAGAAGTCAAGTCTTGAGGTGCAATACCAAAGTCCGGGTCACGCAAAGTATCGATGGCAGCTGCCAAACCCCTGATGGTCGGCTGTGCAAAGATTAGACCCAGAGGTGCCTCAACTACAAACGCTTTTCGGATTTCGAATATGAGGCGAGTCGCAAGGATTGAGTGACCCCCAAGGTCAAAGAAGCTCTCGTCTAATGGCATTGTCTCTGGGGAGTTAGGCAACACTTCAGCCCATAATGCGCACAATTTTTCTTCTGTGGGACTGGCGACCCTTTTATTGATCTCCTTTAGCGCAGCCTTGTTTTCGGCGTACGCCACATGGGCATGAGCTGTATCTGGGAATGGGAGGGCGGGCTTGTCTATCTTGCCATTGGGATTAAGGGGCATGCGACGAAGGGGTACAAATACTGATTGAACACAGAGAGTTAACCAAACATCACCACAATCAAGCACCGACGCACGTGTGGGAATGCTGTAACTGGGTAATTTCTTCTTGAGATGCTCTCGGATGTCTCTAATAAGTCGTCTAAATTTCGGTATGCTCTTGACGCCATCGGCTTCTTCCCCATCGCTGAGTTCGCTCGTGAAACCGTTCAACTGTGCGCCATCCAGCGGCACGAAATAGCTGACGAGTATCTTTTCTTCATCCTTGTCTCTTCTTAAGAGCGTAACGTTCTCGCGAATAAGTGGGTGTTGGCTCATCAAGGTATCGATCTCGCCAAGCTCGATTCGGAAACCACGTATTTTGACTTGATCATCTGCGCGCCCTGTGCACTCGACACGGCCATCAGGAAGATAACGCCCCAGATCACCAGACCTATACATCCGGTCGCGAATGCCCTTCCAATGCCGCGATTCGGGTCCAGCGAGGCCCTCTCGTGGTTCCAGGATTGTGTCCTTCCGCGGCGGAAACGAGGAGGCGAACCAATTGAAAACAAACTTTTCCGCAGACGCCTCAGGGTCGAGATACCTTTCTGCCAAGCCACCTGAGCGGATATAGATTTCACCAACTTCGCCGACTGCACACGGAATGGTCTTGTCTGACCGATTGACAACAAGGAGTTGGACGTCTACCATGCCTTCGCCTGCAGGCATGATGTCCTTTTGGGTAGCAAGGAAAGTGGGATCTACAGACACTGGTGGAATAGGGAAATAGGAAACTGCGCGCTGTGTTTCCGTGGTACCGTACATGTTAATGATTTGGACGTTTGCAGCAAGAGACTGGAGCCGAAGACAATCACGTTTAGTGAGAACGTCTCCGACGAAGAATGCGCTGCGGAGAGAGGGAATCTGCCGAGTAGCTTGCGCTGAGAGAAGTTGACCCATAGCAGGTGTGAGGTGGGTCACGGTGACCATGTTATCATCCATCCACTCTGCGAGCCGACCAGGTGTCCCAATATCTTCTGCAGTGGGGACGTAGAGTTCGGCACCGAAGAACAAAGGGGTGAAGACTAGAGAAAAGATGAACGCCCGGATTCGTTACATGTCATCCGGTACTCACTATCTCGCTGGATAGGGTCGTGAGCAATACCACTGAGCATAGTGAATTTGGAGGATTCCCCTATCGCAAATCTCTCGCCCATCCAAGGGAAGAAGTGGGTCAAACTATAGTGACGTCCTTGTACGCCTTTGGGAATCCCAGTGCTGCCACTGGTGAAAGATAAGGTACCAATACTGTCAGGTCCAAGGACGACATTTGGATCAGTTTCTGAAAGGTGGTAACATGACTTGAGCACGTCAATCCCATTGACAATACCACCAAGAACCTCCCCTGATGGAGAGAATTCCAGTGCGGGAACTTCGACGCGTATTTTAAAGTTGCTTAAGAGAAACTCTCGCACACTAGGGCCAATTTTCCCTGCCCCTGACAGAACGACGAGTCCACGCGGTTGAGCTACTTGCAAGTATATTTGTTGCCGTGATGGAGGGTACGCAGGATCTAACAGGCAACGGTTAGGTAAACCCTCTTTCGACACTAGGAACATCAACAGACGACCGACCGATGACAGAAAACGTTGCGCCGGCCTTGAGAACCGCCATGACTGCCACAACAAGCTCTACACTCCGATATGCATAGATCATCACGACTTCTTGTCGTTTAATGCCTCCTTGCAGGAGGTGGTGTGCAAGGATATTCGATGCTCTCCTGATACCACCGTATGTGTAGGTACGTGCCTCTTGTCTCCCGTCGGTATTTGTGAAGGGAAGGCTCTGCACAACACATGGCCTGTCCGGCCAACGCACCGCGTTGCGCGAGAAAACATCCGTTATTGCCCCCTTCCAATCACACCAGTGGAGATCTGCAGTTGGATTTGGCAGATGGACCTTTTGGCTGCCAGTCAGTAAGGGAACAGACCCCACTTGAGCAGCGGGGTTTGTAGAGACCCTCCGAAGTAAGACAGAGAGCTGGTCTACAACGAACGAGATTCGGACGGGGCTGAAAAGCAGAGAATTGTAGAGGATGCGAAGTGCTATACTGGGAGCAAGGGAAGAACGAGTCGTCGCAGGGGGTCGCGTAACGAAGATGGTAAGATCGGATGTCAAACTAGTTGAGCGAATGAAGTTCTCGTGAGGTTCGTCAGTTTCGTCAAAGAAACGAACACGAAAGAGTGGGTGAGTATTTTCCATCGTGTCTTCCTTGTCCTTGCGTAGGGCTTGGGTGATAGTTTCGTAGGGGAGTACATCAGATTCTGCCTCTTTTTCGATATGTTGGACGCGCCGGACGATGGACCAGAAGGAATCAGATGGATCGACAGCCAACCGCAGGATAAGAGGTGCACTAGCCGCGGCAGATGAAGATCCAATGACGATGTCGGTATCACCGGTAAAGCGATGTAACAATACAGTGAAAGCAGCGAGGAGGAGGTGGAATGCGGAGGGTCTGCCGTTTGCACTTTTCACATCCTCGTCATCTGTGTCGCATTCTTCTGTGTGCAGGGCGAGTTTCAGCAGTGCGAGGGACGTCTGTTCAGAAAGGTCGGCGGTATGGGCAGCTTCGATTAGCCTATTGGTCCCTATTGTCCTTGGGTAATCAGTCGGCAAGGACATTGACGGGAGATTTTGCAGCCTCGTGAGTACTCTGGAGAGCGCATCTCCCGACATCGTCTTGATGCGTGATCAAGCAAATGAAGGGTTACGTATCTTCGCAATACTTTCTGTACATGAGAAAATTTACTCGGCTATCACTGCTCAACCGAGTCAACGGCTTCTGTACTGTGAGCCAGTGACAGTTGAAACAACACAAATCGAACACTTTCAACTATGGACCAGGTAAGTTATGCAACTTCACGAACTTCGTTTCCATTGATTAAAACCTGAGGCTCAGACTGCGAAAAGTCACTGTCTTCTGGCCACATGATATTTGATCTGAGACAGTACTAGTTCCCAAGCGGACTCCGCCCGTATCTCAGTTATGGGAGTTCGATATTTTGATACCACTACCATCATGCCCGAGTCCGTCGTCATTAACAAATTCTCCATCGGAGGCATACCCATCGAGGTCCACAGTCACTGCATCGGCGCCGACTCCGGTTTACCTATCTATGCCCTGTTCTTGCTCCATGGTCGAACTCAATCTACAGAAAGCGTTGCCCCCGTTGCGAGATCGATCCTTGAAATTAACTATGGTTTGGATGTCGACAGGAAAAGAGATTTGATTATCATAACTTTTGCAAGTATCCGCCAACGAAGCTGCCATGGGTATCACTGACGCACACTAGGATCACCGTAATCATGGAACACGTCTCGTGGACCCCTTGCGCAACGAAGGATGGCACAAGGACCCCGCTAGGAACAATCCTCAACATGCGTTAGTAACGTCATGCCCGCCGATCTCCAAGTATCCGCACTGACAAGCGAGATTGATTTCAGTCTGGACATGTACGCCATACAAAGTACGTATTGATCTGGAATCCCCGGAACCACGCTGATTCGCGACTGATTCAGCTGGCACGGTGCACGACCTCATATTCTTGATCGACCATATTCCTGCCTACTTACACCCACTGGCCGAGCGGAACATCATCAAATGGGGTGTGGCAGGCATCAGTCTTGGCGGCCATTCGACTTGGATAGCACTTACTCGGGGTATGTCTTCATTATTTCTCTCAGAGCTCGCGATGTTGTTGATTTCTTACTTTTCCCCAGAACATCGGATTCAACTTGGCATCCCTATCATCGGCTGCCCAGATTATACCAAGCTCATAGCCCACCGAGCTCAACAGGCTGGAGTCCCTTTTGAGGCACCGTACTATCCACTCCACTTAAAAGCCTATGTAGACGCGTACGATCCCGCCAGTTGTTCGTTCCGTGAAAAAGACATTACGAACCCTTTCTTGGGCAAGAGGATCCTTGTATTGTCAGGTGCCAAAGATAGATTGGTGCCATGGACTGCGAGTCAGGAATTCGTCGAGGGGTTAGAGGTCAGTGATGGCGTGAAGAAAGTAGTGCTAGAAGAGAACGCTGGGCACGAATGTACCCCCACCATGGTTCGGGAAGCTGCACTCTTTGTGATGGATTGGCTATCTGGATAATCAGGTGCGTGTGTACGACCAATATTAATAATGATATATATGTGCAGAATGCAGGTTTAAGTCTGGGTCCTTGTACTCATTTCATGGTTTCTGGTTGGTATGTAGTCGAAGTAAAATCCTTCGGCACAGCGTCCCTCACCCACACGTTCGCTTCAGCCTGTTATATATGACGATACAATTCCGCCGCAGGGAACTGCTCCAGCTGCGGTCATGCCGCAGCCGGCATACATGTTTTCCAATATCCGCCTATCTTACTCTTCAGACAGGTAGAATGGGCAAACTCATTATGTGGACGGAGTTCCTCTATGGTCTGCATTCCAGACTCAACGGTACCTGCAGGGTAAAGCATAAATACAGATACTCCAGCTAATACGACGCAAGCAGCAGATCCCCAAAGCAAAGGTTCTTTGGGTAGATCACGGGGATAGATGGGGTGTGTATTGGATGCGCCTGGCGCGAAGCACTGATGCAAAGAATTCTCTCGAGGTGAATCAGGCAGGTGTTGCCCCGTCTCATGAATCTGTGGCCAACCCAGAGACCTTTATTTGAGGTCTTGCGTGCGCACCGTACTAGTGATAATTGCTAGTGGACCGGTAAGTTCCGTGTATGAGCAAACACAGGAGGTATTATTATTGCCGGCAGTAGTTACGGGAACAAAAAAAGAGGCTCCTCGAAGTCGGGTAATAT
Organism: Pulveroboletus cf. aberrans; assembly: GCA_038094155.1. Lineage (NCBI taxonomy): Eukaryota > Fungi > Basidiomycota > Agaricomycetes > Boletales > Boletaceae > Pulveroboletus > Pulveroboletus cf. aberrans. The sequence goes on along the minus strand of JBBPTO010000143.1, from coordinate 27,439 downwards.
CGGGTGGGTGCGAGCATTTGGACTTGCATCTTACACTTGATTAGTTCTGTTGGGATCCTGATGAAACAATGTGTGTTATTTTCATGAAGCGATCGATAAAACAAACACGAGCATGATAAAGGTACCATGCAATCCAGCGCCAACGGCTCACAAGACTCGGACCCACACAAGAGAGCAGCAGTTTCTGCCACAGTGCCCAATATGGGAACTGGGAAACCCTGCATGAGCACGACGAGGACGTGTTCTCAGAGTAGATAATAACTCATAGAGTTACGCCCTCATTTTGCCAGGTCTGGACAATACAGTCGAGATGCTAGGCGGACTTTTGCTGGGTATTCGTGGCCATGCATTCGACGTGCGAAAACTGGTTGGATACAATCTATTTCGATCGAAGTTGCACTCCCGAATGACCGCATGCGCGGGTGATTATAGCGGGCACCCTACCTCGATAAGAGCCTTCGCTGCGATGAATGACGTCATGTGCCTTATGCTGGCATTCCAAAACAGATTATCTTGGTGGATTTTTGAAAAGAAATTCCCGTATAAAAAGGAGACAGGCGGGTCGCGAGGGCGTTACCATTCTTCTCCCTCTTGGTTTTATACCCCCTTCCCCTCCTCCCATCGTCCTCAACATGCCCGAAGGTAGCATGAAGGCTCTGTGGTACACCGAGGTTACTCCAACACTAACATTCATTCGCGGCTCCGCTGACTGTCGTCATGCAGCCACAACACTTCGAGATCAGGCAAGTTCCGATACCCAAGGTGGGTGATGATGACGTCCTTCTGAAAGGTATTTGCTTTTCTTCGCGCTTAATCAATAAGTCGGCGCGCTCAACGTTCTACAGTGACGTGCTGCGGTAAGCTTGGAACCCGCTGGTACGGCAAATTCTTGTACATTGCTGAATTACGATATGGTTGTTTGACCAGGCGTATGCGGTACTGATGCGCACATCCACGATGGCGAGTTCATCTCCAAATTCCCGGCAAGGCTCTTCGGATCAATCGTATCAACCGAATTTCTGATCTCGCACGTCACAGTTGATCCCTGGCCACGAAGCTATCGGGACTGTCGTGGAAATGGGTAAAAATGTCCACGGCTTTGAGATCGGAGACCGGTGTGTTGCCGATGTAGGAGTCACGGTGAGTGCCCTTCCGCGCTCGAATCTAAAATCAATAATAATGACGTGTATGGTTAGTGTGAAACCTGTTTCTATTGTCGGCGTGGACAATCCCTCTTGTGTGAGAACTTCAATGCCCGGGGCGTCACAATGGATGGTGGATTCGCTGAATACATAGTATAGTAAGTTTATCTCACAGTATGTCTTGGTCATGGCGTACAGATTCTCGATGCAGTCAGCAAAAGAAACTCTACAAGATAAAGAACCTCACTGATGAAGAGGCAACGCTCCTTGAGCCCGCCGCGTGCGCTATCCATGGCCTCGACAAGCTCAAACCACCAGTCGGCGTTGAGGTTCTTCTCCTCGGTGCTGGTCCTACGGGCCTTATCCTCGCGCAGCTTCTGAAGCTCAATGGTGCCTCGAGAGTCGTTATTGCGGCCAACAAGGGTATCAAGATGGACATCGCTAAGCAACTTGACGCCGGCGACGAGTACATAGAACTTGACCGCCAGAACCCTGAGCCCCAATGGGCAAAGCTCAGAGCAGATAACCTGTATGGATTCGACATTGTTGTGGAAGCTACAGGGGTAGAGAAGCTCGCGAACGAGTCCATCAACTATGTGCGCAGGGGAGGGACACTGATGATTTACGGTGTCTATGAGAACAAAGCCCTTGTGCATTGGCCACCGTCCAAGATCTTTGGTGACGAAATCAACGTGGGTTAAATCAAACTCGGCACAAAAACAATTTTCCTTATCCTTTTCGTCGCAGATTATCGGATCTTTCTCGCAAACGTACTGCTTCCCTCGGGCCGTTGCATACCTAGACAGTGGCAAAGTCAAGGTGAAGGGAATGGTTACGGATGTCTATAAATTGGAGGAATACCAAGATGCATTGAACAAAATGCACAGTCGAGGAGCGTTGAAGATTGCGATCAAGCCTTAGGGGGTTACCCTTGGAAGCTCCGATGAAGGACCGAATTCTGTTGTATCCTTATACCTTTTGTAACGTTCGATAAGCGAGAGAACTATGTATTATGACTTCACTCAGAACACAACTGTCTTGCAGCAGACCATTTACATCGAACTACGTCATGTCTATAAACTACATCGCCCTGGTCCACTTAACTTAGCTTTCCCATGGTTGTGCGAAATACTGCAATGCGCCACCTTGTCAATTTGCTGGACCTTCTCTCACAGAAACTCGAAATCTGAGACTGACGCCGATCCGGTTGCAACTTGACCTCATATCCTTGGAAACACAATACGTTCTGGATGGGGATCGGGAGTGATCGCGTGGACACCAATCTAGTGAGCGTTTACTTTCTCCCGTGGTCCGAGCTATATTTTTGACGCGTCATATTTTACATGTAAGTTGGTAGGAGAGCCACTGGACGTCAAAGGGTACTCGCAAGCTCCTTCAGAACTCGATCTCGAACAAGTGCATGTCTACGTGAGGCACGGTATGTCGCAGGCCCGTTCAACTGGCCCTTCGCCTGACTAGCGGTTCTTTGAGGGGAGCGAACTCCGGTCAGGACCCGCATGGCAGATCCGCCTGCGTCCATTCCAGAACATTGGCAAATGTGTTCCGTGGCGAGGCAATTCCGCGAGGCAATAAATTTGGCAACAACACAGAATGAATCTGGTCCTGAAGGGTTATGGTTCAAGAGGGGAACTGAGATGCGGGACGGGATGACTGTCGCGAATTTGTGGTATGCTGCATTGTTCGATGCGGAAAGCCCGTGACTCTGACATCACTTGTTTTTGCAGTCTTTTGGGTGACTTGACGGACACAGGCAAGGAGGTAACGTCTACGACCTCTCGGATTCACTCGGACGATTACTCATTCCTTTTCAGTCTACCTATAATTTTGGCGTTGCATTGCGAAAACTTTACGTCAACAGGTGAGCTCAAGCTGTTGTGCCGAACGTGTAGACTCGGTTGAAATGTCGACCCTCATAGGCTTGGATTTCTCCCGGGGATGCTCCAGAACGAAAATCAGGTTTATTTTCGGCAAGTCAACTCATTATCTTTGTCTGGTTGCTCCCTCACTGGTCGCGCATTCGCCTAGGTCAACGAACGTTCCGCGCACGATCGAATCGCTCGAGCATATTGTTCATGGATTATACCCACATATACACTGTGTTTTAGGCGTGATCCCCTCGATCTTTGTTAGGTACGTTGAGTTGAGCAATGTGGTCGTGACAACAACATGCCTCTGCAGGAATAAAGTAGATGAAAACATTGTCGGTAATATCATATCTTGCCCTCAACTTGGTTTACTAGAGCTGCAATTTGCAGAAGGTATGCTGCGCATTCGAATACAACCACTGGTCAATGATGACTCATGTCCATATCGTAGCTGCTGCTGCCAGGTGGAACTCCAAACTCCAGATCCTGGATGACAGATTGTCGAAATATATCAAGGGCAGACCGATCCGTGTAGATGGATCACCCCGGGCGTCAGGAATATTAGATACTGTGAGCCCCAAAACAGCCCCCATGATGAAGTCTTTCAACACAAAGTTCCATCTCCAGGTTCGTTCGGCTGCGGCACACGGCATCAAGGTCCCCGACGACTTCTGGGATTCCGAAGTGATTGACCTGATTGTATGTCACCACCACCCGTCGGAGCTCGACACAATGTTTATGGCTGATCTCCAGGAATCTGCGGTGTCAGACGAGTGGTTCACGAGTATGTCCTTGCATCTTACCTTGCTGCTAATTTGCTGATGGTTAGTATCGAATCAGTCTGTACGTACCTCACTGATCATGGCATCTATGAGTTTCATAGATGTTTGCTCCCATGTACAGTCAAGACCGAGCAGGGTCGCCGCCTGGGTATGGGCCGACTCCTTGCAGACATGTCGGCTAGAATGCAGACCAAGGTTGAACAAGGGAGCAAAGACCCGCTGAAACTCCTTGTCTATAGTACCCACGATTCCACCTTGGCCGCACTGTGTAGCACGTTCGACGTCTTTGATGACAAGTGTGGCCTCCTGTCCCATATTTGTGATCGTCTTGTCTAACATGTACTGCAAGGTGGCCGCCGTTCACCTCGTCTGTGACTTTTGAACTGTTCAAGAAGAGGGATTCACCAGGGCAAGCGTCGAAGTTGCGAACATTGTTGGGTGGACTATGGAATACTCACTCGAAGGAGGAACATTGTATGTTTCAAAGCACCTTGATACGTGTTTTCATGGATGAACCTGTCGTGTCTAGACGTTCGGATGCGTTACAAGAACAAGAACCTCATCCTGCCCATGTGCGCCAAGGAAGGGAACCACCTTACTGGATCTCCTGAGTTCTGTACTCTTGGCGTATTTCAGCAGAGAGTAAGGGAACTGACGCCATCTAACTGGAATGTAGAGTGTGCGCGAGAGAAAGCGAGTTCGTGATGTATAGCTTCAATCTAGTCTCACGTGCGCACTTTTACTACCTTCTCAGAGCCGAGTACTGTGTGGCGAGGGCTGCTAGTTTGCCCTGTATTGTGACGCTATGGGGGCGGAGGGATGCAAATGGCATGTCTGTAGGGTTCGTAGCCCATCAGCATGCAGAACTGCGGTTTGAAAAGGGAACGAGAAACGTAAGTATTACAGTGGGGTCCCCATCGCCTCTGAGAGCCCTGTAACCTATGTGGTTCAATGCGCTGTGCTACGACTCAAATTTATAGGCGACAACGGCTCGGCGCGTTGCAACCGCAAGTTGAATTGCTTCCGATGCCAGTGCAGAGTCATGCCACCAGCAATATCGATTTGGTGGGGTGACGACCGACTGCTTGGCTATAGCAAGATCTACGATTTTTTGCGCGTCAGATCCCGGGTCCTTGCTGTGGATGAAGAAATTGGCATCGCTTGTGGGGACACGGCTTCAGTAGCAGTGTCGACAGCTCCCCGTGACAATTTTGAATCCTCGTTCGATCCTCTCCTTCGAATGTTCTTGTTCAGCCTTTGAATTCAGCTGCTTGCCCTAAACGAAATCCGCAAAGTTGTTCACAAGATGACGTTGTACACCGGACTTGTAATGGAGGTAAGCAATTGATCTTACAGAATATGTAGGATGCACCTGTGCTTCACCACCAGCATTCCTGGTTCCCGAGGATTAGGTGTACTGAAGAATTACGAAAACTGTCAACGCCGTGAAAACAACCAATGGCAATGATCTGTGTGACGGGGGGATTGGTATATCAAGTTCTCCGCAAAGTCTCCACAATTTTGCTGGGGTGCCATTTCTTTCGTTCATCCAATCCGGTCACCAATGTCAAACGTTTCGAAGTTCCAAGCTCATTGGACATCCCCAATCTGCCGAGATCCAGGACGCTAACAACGCATTGCGAGCTGTAGTATCCTTTCATCCGTTACGGAATTTCTGGTTCATACAGAACAACGCTGCTACTGTCCCGGATGTCAAGTTGCCATGGTCCCGCCATGGTGGTCCTCTCCATCCGCTACATATACTTATGTAAGGTGAAAATAGATGCGGCACCATTGAGCTCGCGGAGCCCTCGAGGGTGATGTCAGTCACAACACCGGCGTTTTGATAATCGGGATTCACCCCACGGAGAGATGGGCTCTCTTCGACTCTTTGGTTTGCCTGTGCGATACTGGGTTACGAATATTGTTACCAGCCACTGATAAACTCTAGGTGTATATTTCGATAGCCAGCCCACAGAACACTAGCCATTTACAATGCCGTCTTTGCCGTTCTTCCTCTTGTACTCTTTGGCCAACGTACTGATCACCGTTTCAGTCGGTACGGTAAGCTTGTATTTTGTTGCCCATGCCTTCAGCTCCGACTTCTTCACAGCAACACCCCGCCTCAACCTGATGGAGCGTCCCAGATAATCCACGGCATCGGACATGTCATAAGTCTTTGCCCCAGGCTTTCCGACTCGGTCTAGCTTGGTCATCAGTGCGTAATTCCAGGGTGCGGCGTATACGGTCAGTCCTTTGGCACTGAACACTTTCTCGTTTTGCTGAATGGCTTCAGCGTATAGATCGTTCAACACCCTTTCCTGCAGAGTTGGACGGGCATTAGCGGACAAGAGGTGAACACATAGGTTACTCTCACATCTATAAAGACAACAGTGTGATTGTTCAACCACTGGTGGCCCAGCTTGAGTTTTTTCTCAGCCAGCTTTCCCCCTTCCATGACCTCATGCACAATTTTTTGCGCGTCAGACCCTGAGTCCTTGCTGCGGTAGAAGAAATCGACGTCGCCTGTGGCCACACGACTTTTCAGCAGTATGGTGTTGACGGCTCCCCCAACCGTGACGATGGAAACACTGAGGCCCTTGGAAGCTAGATAGTTGGCAACGACTTTCAGGCCTTCCTCGATCCTCGTCCTCGAATATGATTGTTCAACCCCTGCACCTTGGTTCCGGCTTTTGTTGACAAGTTCCGCAAGGTCGCTCTGTGGACAGGAGGAACGGTTACCCATGGTGGTAGAGGACGGAAAACCAACTTGGGGTGAAGGTGAATGGTTGGGCTCGTAGATCCATCTCCCTGTATTTATTATGCCGTGTCTCAGAAGTAACATGTGCAGGGGATGCAAGATTCCCATCGATATCCAGCTCCGTTCACAGGCACCCCGACATTGAGGTAACATTCCTGTTGCGTTCCAATTCATCCGACGCTGAAACTGCATTTGTGGTGTGGTTTCTAATGACCCGAGCGGACGACGTCTTTGGAGTACACTACTCTATGTAACGCCGACTGGTCTGCGGGAAGTACATACAGCCTCGGCGAATCGAGCATCTTTGGGTTCTAATGGTCCAAACATGTATCAGTTCTGATACCGCCAAATGTATTACCTGACAAGATCTCTAAGCTATTAAATCCATCATGGCCGGCAACCGGCTATATTCACCCTCTACTGGGAGCTGCCTCTCAACGGTGTGGTTGCGACGGGAGACTGTTTCATGCGTAATCGCACGCTCCACAGTGAGAGATCCATGGGGCCATAGCATTATATCCATCAGCTCGTTGAGGTTGAAAATGCAATTGATATCAATTTTTGATCACGTTTCGGAGCTGCACATACAGTGGGATACTACATACATATGTCCAGGGATAGGGCAGGCCGCCGCGGCCTACTGGATTCACTCCATACCGACCTCTGATAAATACCTAGTAGTACATTCTTCCCGCGAAGCTAACACGTCCGTCGAGAGACTAACCACGGACAATGCCATCCTTGCCGTGCTTGGCCTTGTAGTCCGTCTCCAACTTATCGATCACTGCTTGTGTTGGCGGGGCGAGCCTGTACTGTTTCGCCCAAGCATGCAACTCCGACTCTTTTACAGCATGTCCACCCCTCGAATGGATCAAACGGACCAAGTAATCCACGGCATCGGTCATGTCATATGCTTTCGCACCAGGTTTTGCAGCTCGATCTAGCTTGGTCATCAGTGCGTAATTCCACGGGGCTGCATACACCGTCAATCCCTTGGCGCTGAACACTCTGTCGTTCTGACTGATAGCTTCAGCGTACAAATCGTTCATCGTCCCTTCCTATGTATAAACAATCAAAGTTAGGAGATGAAGACGAACGCGATTCCCACAAAACCACTGCACCTCAATAAAAACAACGGTATGGTTGTTCAACCATTGACTGCCCAGGTTGAGTTTCTGCTCAGCCAGCTTTCCACCCTCCACGACCTCACTCATGACTTTGCTATCATGAGCCCCCGAGTCCTTGGTGCGATAGAAGAAGTCGACATCGCCTGTCGCAGCACGGGTCCCCAACAGCACGGTGTTGACCGCACCACCCACGGTAACAATGGATACATCGAGCCCTTTGGAAACCAAGTGCTCGGCAACGACTTTGAGCCCTTCCTCGATCCTCGCCTTCGAGTATGATTGTTCAGCTTCTCCAGGTTTCTGAGAGTTGTGGATGAGTTCTGCAAAGTCGTCCACAGGGCGGGAAGAACGAATGCCCATGATAACAGAGGGATGATGAGGAGAGTTGGGAAGGGGATTTCTTTCTCAGCTGCTGGCTCTTGGTATTAATGATATTCAAACGGGTCTAGGCAGGCACTAGCCCTGACGGAGAACTGCAACATGCACAGCGCTCGTGACTGTTTTGTTTCCGGCTCCGCCCGTCAGTAATCGAGATCGCCGGCATACGCAACTGGGAACACTCGAAGCAGACTCACGGGGTACGACGGATTTATAATATTGCCTTTATTTTTCCGTAATCACACTGCAGTCGTTGTGTCTGTTAATCCTGTCTTCCTCGCACGCGCGATCATCACCGTCCGTAGTGGTCTGGTGACAAAACTGTCTGCCGCCAAAGTCGGTGCATCCCAGGCGTTGCTGGTCAGTTTTGGGGTATCCATAACCTAAGCAAATCAAATTCAATGGTTCAAACTTGCATCAGTTCTGATGGAGTTGAAAAAACCCCACCTCAAAAAAGGGAGGGAGGGATGCAGCTATTTTACAAACCAAATGCTTGCCTCGATTTCGGATTATATCTCCACTGCGATGGCACCTTTCCTTTCATTATCCCCCATGCCCCCAACTGCCGCCGCATTCACCAGAATTGTCTGGTGCCCGTCTAGCTTGTTTCTCCAAAACCACCCTCCCACTTTTTCGGCAGCGACACACCAAACCAACCTCAGCAAACCAAACCATCCTGCTTTCCCCACACATAGGTCTTCATATAGTGCCTGAGCCTCGTTCCAAGCAAGACGTTCGATGCCCCTCGCAGCATGGATGTGTCCGAATATGTGTAAATTTGGTCGGACGCGCCATATTGCTGTCAAGAGTGCAAAACACCCTGCTCGGTTGAGATCGAGGTGGGAGAATGGGGGACCATGTGTGACAAGGATGTCAGTCATAGGAGGGATAGAGGACCATATCTCCGTGGCTCGCTGGTCGTGTACGCGGGCGTCGCGCGAACAGGAACGCAAGGACACGCGAGGGTATTGAAATGCCCATGAGCCGTGCTTGGGAGTATGCGGGCTCCCGTAGATACGCAACGCACGTCCGCGGACGGCCAGCTCCATATGCGAGTCCTCCAGGTATGTGAGTGACGGATGTGCTGAGAGGATGTGCCGCCTGGTCTCTGGGTCGGCCAATGAGGCGTCATGGTTGCCGGCGATGAAGATCTTGATGGGGTGGGGCTGGGAACTCAACCAGTCGAGAGCGTCGCGCAGCTCTGTGGGGCTGCCGGAGTGGGTAAGGTCTCCCGCGTGGATGAGAATGTCTCCAGTAGGGAGGGTCGGCTGAGAACGGTGGGAGCAATGGGTGTCGGATATGCAAACGACTCGAACTCCATTTTTCGTTGAAGTCGGGGGAGGCTGGCTCCATGAATAGACTTGCTGGGCGAGAAAGATCAGAGGGTCTGACTTGAAGTTGTCCCAGACCGTTGGCGGGCGACGGTGCAGGATAGCGTCAAGACCAGACATGGTATGTGGCAGTGGCTTGACTCTCTACTTTCAAAATCCAGGTTTGTGTTCACATAGTAACTTGGTCCTGTCTCACTCTGGCAAAGAGATCGATGGCCCTCGCGGAACCACTTCCTCCAAGTGTGTCTGAGCTCCTCGCTGACCGAGAGCGAGCCCGGGCGCGTTATCCCATCCAGCGTCCGTTCGACTGGCGCATGTCGCGCGCCCAGCCGTCCTCCATCGTCTCGCGTCTCCGCCGCAATCGACAGCCCGACACGTCCCCCGCCTGTTTCTATCGCATCTACGAATTCTTCGTGCTCGGCTGGACAACTGCGTTCCGCAACGAGCTCGAATATTTCTGCTGCTCCCACCCGGACTGGGCCGTCTCTGCCCTCCCTGACCCCGCAGATTCCGATCCGGCGCGCTACGCCGTGTTCGCCGTGCTCACCCGACTCATGTGCGCATCGTTCAACCGTCGCATCGAACACGGGCTCCCACGGGACGCGCCCGCCATCATCGTTGACTTTGCAGAACTCCGAGCACGTCCCAAGGTGTACGAAACTCCCCCAGAATGGGCCGATCGCGTCGCTGCCCTGCAAGAGAAGCTGTCCATTCCCAATGCAGACGGGAAAGCACTTCCAGAGGATGATCCGGAGGTTAGCGACGAGTTCAAAGCGATGAATATCATTGTGCAGATGCCGCATATCCATTTCGTTTAATTCTGCAGTTTGTTTACCAGTCTGGCCTGTACAAGACTACGATACTTACCGTGGTACTGAAGGTATATCACTCGCGTGCAGTTCTCATCGCATCGATTATAGTATACGTACGTACACCAAAGATATCTATGATGATTAAACATAATGTGTTTGTTAGACTCGAAGAGTGGAAAAACATAAGAGGCGCCAAAATAAACGAGAAAAGCTTTATGCGTCTCAAACGTAATGGTGCATCCATTCGCAGCAAAATATAGAATAGAACCCACTGACCCTAATATCAGAGACTCACGAAGATGACGTCCATTGCGCGAGACCGGGAAGGCCCTGTCTCCGCTTTAAGTCAGTGATGGATCTGCCAGACCCGACTTCTGAACCGGAGAAGACGTAAGTATGCCCCTCTTCGCCTTCCTGGCTCGTCAACCACTCCCGGCCGCGATTTGTGCCCCATGACGAATCTCCCCAACCTGGTCTGCCGGCTGATGATCCCAAGAATGGGCTCGTTCTACCACTTCTAGGCGATGTGGGTGCACCACGCCCACTAAACAACTGGGATCGTGGACGTTGGAGATGTTTTCGTAGACTTTGAATAGAATGTTGTCGTCGAGCGGGGACGAGCAAACGATCTAAACTGAGCTCCCCTTCTTCGTCTTCGTCTTCTTCGTCTTCTTCGTCGCTGTCGTCCATCCATATTCCTTCCGGGTAGGCCTGCGCACTACCCTCCATCCCCCATCCACTCGAATAGCGTTGACGTGATGCCGTCCAATCGTCGTTCTCTACTTTCGTTCGAGCGAGGGAAGGCACGACGCCAGCCTTCCGATCTTTTCCCGTCCGACGACTCCTCGGCTTGTCGACTTCCCTTCCTTTTCCGGCATTCCTAGTCATCGGCTGATCGTCATGTACACTGCTCCGCACCCGCGAACTCGCTCGCGACGTGGGCGTGGAACGACACATGACCCTCGTGCAGGACACCTTCCCCTCGCTTGTCCTTGCCTTTACGGTCTGCATCTGAACGCAAAGCAGCGGCGGTTTCGCCTGTGCCCTTCCCCTGTCTCCTCGATTCGACTTGTCAGATAGTGCAGAGCTGTTGCGCGTCGACACCGTCTTCGTCGTCCGCGTAGAGGCTGCGTCCGACATGACTGCTGCTGGAGCGCCGACTCCAGTTAACAAAGCTTTGGCGACAGATTCGATCCAATTTCGGGGGAGCGGTGGATGTACGTGATGTTCATTCTCGTCCGTGGCAATATGGGACCGCGCTTCGCGGTCCGACTCCGCGATGCTGTCTCCATCGTTGAGGATGAACGTGCGACGCGAAGCTTTCCGATATTCGTGTCCGATCGCGCCCGACCTTAGAGAAGACTCCGATAACGATGGGCGCTTGACGAGTGGCTGTATGTTTGGTGCTGATGCCATATGACGAAGATAAGCACGAGCACCAACTTGATTTGGCTTAGTGGTGGCTGAGTTGGATGAGTAATTATTGACTTGATGGTGATTATTCCTGTGGTGATGATGCGGTTTGAGATACGAATGGGGATGTCGAGGCAGTCCCTGAGAGGACTGATGGGGCTGAACAGTTTGATGCGTATGGTTGCGTTGCGACGCGTCGGAAGACAGATTGACATAGGTGTGGTGACAAATGTTCTCTGACGAACCATTGCGGGAGAGTGAACTTCTCGACGAGACACGTTTAGCCTTGCTGTCCTTGATGCGTAGTGCGTGAGCGAGCGGTGAGGGCGGCGACCACACTGGCAAGCTGGATTGGGCAGAATTATCCTCCAAAGGTGCCGTCTCACGCGCCAAGCTCGAGCCCCGACTCACGAGTCCAGTAATGAAGTCGACGACAGCCCCAACGCTGCTCCGCCCGCCGTTCCCTGCCCTGCCATCCCGCTTCTCGGTGGAAGACCGAGTGTTGCGGTCTGCTTCAGGGGTGAAGACGCGAGTTTCCTTGTAACCAGCCTCGCGGAGGAGATCTTCAAGATGCTCATATGTTTTCGAGGTACCACGACGGTGAAGTGGAACTCTGCCGAGCGAGTCTGGATAACGGTTCGTCGTGCGGCCCCTCTGTGGTGTCAGAGGGGTGGGTGAAGCCGTCGTTTGGGCAGAGGCGGGCGTGGGGTGCGACAAGATGGCAGAAACATCCCGCGGGGAGATGGGAGCGGGAGAGACGGTAGGCTGTTGGAAATATGAGGCCGATTAGTCTGCCAAAGAGCGAATTGGTTGTACACATACAATATCCGGTTGACTACCAGTACCCCGGGCAAGTGTTGCAGTCATGATCCCGAATCCTGGTCAGTGAAAACCGATGTAGGAATGTGTAGACTGGGGCAGACGCGCGAGATAGAGGACGTCGGGGCCCCCGTCGCCAGACGGCTCGGATGCTGGGCGGTAAAGATATGCAGGTCGAGGAAGAAAGGAAGGTGGTGGTCAGGAGGAGGAATGCGGGGTTGTGACGCGACTCGGGGCGCTGCTGGGCGGCTCGCTTATTCCCCTTCACACGCGGCGATCTACTCGTCCTCCGGGTTTCCCTGAGCCAAACGCGATTTTTTCTACGGCTGTCATGGTTCGACGTTTTGTCACAGAACTATATACACCCCGGTGATATCAACCCCAAAATTGTGCAGCTTTGACCTGGCTTCGACACAAAGCGAATCAACGGTCAAATCTCCCCGCTTGCAGAGTTTACGTCTCTGGCCTATCCATCATTTTTTGCTCGATCGTGAATTGTGCATTTCGACTATTTAGATAGGTCATGGTCACAGCTGTAATACCGACTTACATCGCCACTGGGTGGAGCCGTCAGGTCACGAAACACGAGGTACTTTAATAGCCGGCCGCACAGAACGTGTTGGCGCACAGTTTACTCTTGCATAGGTGGAATGACACCCTTGAAAATGTCAAGTGTCATCATGATCTCCGCACAGGGGTTCGTTCTCTTACCAGTAAAAACGGACAGGAAAACTGACATAGACCGCAATAGCACCAATCTGTAAGAGACGATACGAAGAACAACCGTCCAGTCGGACCCGAAGTTGGCTCCCGTTACGAAGCGATATTAGAGCATCAGCCATCCATTTTTTCACGTCGCGGTGTGGACTCACGTCTTAACTCCGTCAGGCGTTGACGCAAGAACGTAGCAAAGGGTGACTGTTGTGATCAAGTTGTATATTACCACGAGAGCCTCCTCCAAGCAGGCCGAAGCCTACATTCCGAGTTGAGCAAGGGGACATCAATGAAAGCTAGAATACTCATAACTGTCTCAGCGTTTCCCAGCAACTGGAGTTGCAAGAAGTCCACCAGCTATCATTCTCGCTGCACAGAAAATGATCGGCGCGATGATCAATCCAATATAGTGATTCATTGACTCAAAGCAGCTCCTGTTGGAGGCAATCACTATCCAAGCATTACGATTACCCCAGAACTTGTAGATACACCCGGTCCTCCAATCGCAGTAATGAAATGTACGAAATCTGTTACACTGGCAGTACGGTATGATAATGTTCAAAGTACTGACAACTGACATTGGCAGTAACCTATCAAACCGCGAAGAGACAGGATTTAGCGCATAACTTCTGAACATGTTCTCTGAGAGATATTCCTGGCAGTAGACGCTGAGGGACCGACATTCAAGGCTTGGCGACCTTGGCCCAACTTGCCAAGACCATTGCTTCGGTGGTGTGCCACGGCTCAACGTCGGGTCGCATCGGGTCGCCCTGCATCGGCATCAAGGTCTTCAAGATCGCTGTTTTCTTTCGTATTCGACGCGTCATCTCCGAACGGATCGTATCGATATCCACTTAGACCCAGGTGCTTGGATCTCAGCTTTTAGCGACAATGTCAATATACTATACAAAACACAAAACCGAAGCTTGTACAGGTCGCTATCCTACTGCTATCCTAGGGTTGGCGTCCATTCCATTCCATTTAGAAGCAAGTTCGGAGAGATATAGTAGATGCAGGCCGTAACTCAACATGGTGACGGAAACTTCGCTCCACCTCCACATTGATGTCCAGGGCGATTGTAATGCACTGCCGTGGACGTTGTCCTTTTCCGTGGAATTCGGCTACCTTATGATACTACGAAGGAGTTGAGACGGAGATACATACCCTATATTTCTCTCCCGATGCAAGCGCAGATGTCAGAGCGAAAAGGACAGGACTGCTGATAAAAGTGGACGGGGTGTTCAGTGTTGCCGTGAGGTAATTTTAGGGTTAGGTTTATGGTTAGGTATCTGTCAAGATGTCCATCATAACTAAAATTCCAACAGCGTTTCCGGGAGGTTATCCTGAGACAGTGGTCTTAATGGGATGCCCCGACATGAGTAAAACCCCGTCAACGTTCAACGCGGTTATTCTGATGACGGTCAACATGACTTTTCCGGAAAGGCCCGATTATACCACCCCTGCATACGGCGTCAGCATCCTGACAGCCAACCTCGCGCGGAATGTGCTAGTGGACAAGCACGATATTATACTATACCATCTGTGATTACCATTAATCCAGGTGTTGATCGTGCGCTACGTCAAACTCTACGCCAATAGTCGCTGTTGTAACACGGACTGAACTTTAGCAAAGACGTCTTCTACCTGCTGCAAATACTCCTCCGAGTTTTGGTCCTGCATGTTGCCCGCGGGAACGTCCAGGGTGAACGAGGGTTGATATAAGGGGAATGCATGATGGTCCGGAATCTCTGAGTCCAGATCTAACGGTCTGCCAACCTGGGGCCAGGACTATGACTTGAGCTATCCCAAAAACCGAACTGGCAAAGGAGCTCACGACAACTGATGTCAGATACGTCCAAGCTCGGGCGGCGTTAGGGGAATTATATCCTCCTTGAAGTTTGACTGAGGTTCAGCGATGACCCGGCACACATCGACGACAGCTACATACCACCTCCGAGAAGGAGCTTCTTGCCCGGCCAGTTGTGTACGACACGCTCGACACACCATCCGAGCGATCCTGGACCGCCGATCGACCAGTTCCATGTCACCATGGGGTCTCCCGCGAGTCCGTCCACGCCACACTGCACGACGACGAAGTCGGGTCGGAATGTGTCCTTGATCTCCTCGACGATGGGCCATACGCGTTCAAATGTCTTGCAGGATGCGCCTCGCTGAAGCGGAAGAGAGAGCGTGAACGGATCGAACGAGGCGTCTGCCGGGTCTGGTAGTGTGGAAAGGGGAGAGACAGGAAAGAAGCCGGGAGCAGCGTGATGGATCGAGAGCGTCTAGACCACAGATGGATGCGGCATGCTACCGCGTCAAATTTACCAGTTAAGTGAACATCACCTTACCAGAACCTGAGACGCCGCGGTTGAACCAGGGTTGTGGAATGCATGCGAGACCGCATCAGAGAAATGGAGATCCAAGTCGAGGTACATCACACGAGACTTCTGGGGAGAGACTAATTCAGGTGATGGACAAGGCGGGATGCGCCTTAGAGCGAGGATAGCGAGGACGCAATCTGCGACATAGCAAAACCCAGAAGCATAGGACTTTTGTGCATGGTGCCTGGAGTCGTTGGATGAAGGCCTGAAAAAAGGGACAATGAGATCAGTGGGGCATTGCTGACCTGCCTCCGTCCCAGCAAACCGCAACATGGCAAGAGCCTTCTTTTATCGCGTCGATGGCCGTCAGCGTCGCTCCTCCGACCAGAGGTATATATTCGTGCATTCCCTGAAACGGAGGACAGTCCTATTCCGCAAGCATGATATCACCGCAAACATGTTATAGCAGAATACGCACGTCCTGGAGCCCAAACTCGGCAACTCGAGACGGGTCTGCATAGTCGTTGGAAGGGTTCAAGGCATAATCGAGGTAGTCACGCGAATGATAATCCAAGAGTTCTTTGCTGGTCGCCCGGCGAGGGCGGAGGAATCGAATGGGTTTTTGATTGTCTGGCGTCATCAACGACTGGATCCCGAATGCGCTGACCAATGAGTGTACGAGCAACGAACGGTTTTTGTTCGACGGCAGCTGAGACGACACCTGGGGGGTTTACAGTGAGTTTCTGGACCAAAGACGAATTGTACGGCTTCGAACAGGACGGGCGAAGGCTGACAGGTATCAGGTCTACTATCGTACCCACCCTGACTAGCTCCTCGGATACGACATAGACGAGCGGAAGTGTTCCACCCTGTTGCTGCATTTGTGTCCTAGTAGGGTGGTCGCAGTAAACTTGGGCGAGTTAAGCGAAGTTGAGATGAACCCCGCCGCGCCGAGTGTGCGGGACGTCGTCGATTTATTGAAGCGCGGCGTGTGCGGCAACTCGGACCAGTTTTTCTGATTTCACGTCCCAGAACGAACTTAAAAGCTAGGATAACCCACTCAAAAAGTATAGTTTTATTACACAACAGTACGTCTACACTGAAGATGATCATCGCCCGTCCGGTCTTGGCTCTGCAGCGTTACTGTTAGCATACACGAGAACTGCAAGACTTGGGGCCTCAAACTTACGGGACCATTGCACGTTCAGGATCAGGTTATCATATCCTTTCCCGTTCAGTTTTTCCATTGCACGCTGTGCAATCGCCCTGTCTTCGAAGCTGACGAAGGCAAAGCCTTTTCCGATACCGGTTTCCCTATCCCGACCCACATACACTCTTGCCACACGACCAAACGTACCAAAGAGCTCGCGAAGATCGTTTTCTTGAGTCTCCTCTGAAATGTTTGTGACGCGGAGCGTGGGGAGATCTTCCCGTGAGCCTCCACCCACACGGTTCATCGACTCTCCAGGACCACGCGCACCTGCCCGCATCGATGGGGGAACATATTTGCCACCTGATGCAGCCGCCGGTGCTGCTTCTGCAGTTGGAGCGAATTCGTCTGTAGGCATTTCGGCGGTCTCGAGACCAGCAAGGGAGTCCTTGTAAGGACACTTGGCTGTAAAGTGGTCTCCTTTACATAGTCGGCAGACAACCTTGCCAGCACCTGCTTTCGCCAACTCCGTTTTGATATTCTGTTCGGCACTAGGCTCGCTTTCTGCAGACTGCAGTGTGAACAACGTACTGAGAAGGATGATAATGAATGAGGATGATCAAGCACGCACCTTATTTCCTGCAGTCAATTTGAGCACGACGTTCTCCCCGACGGTCGTCGTAGCGCGATCAGGACCCTCCTTGTTCCCCCTCTCCTTGCCAAACTTTGCCCATTTTTTGCGCTCGGCGACGGTGTGTTCGACGACCGATTTTTGCAGTGTGCGCTTGATCTTCCGCGTGATCTGTATGTATGGAGACGATCGGTAACCCGGAAACGTAAACGAGGTGATGCTCACTTTGACTTTTTTGCCCTCGTCGTTGATGGCGTACTCAATGGTCGTCCGTATCCCATTCTCATCGATGTAGTCGTTGATGGGTTCTGCGAGCTCCTCTACATCGTCAGCCCACGACGTTTTTTGAGTAGCCATTGTCAGTGATAGTAAAGGATGTAGCAAAATACGTTACAACAACCTTCTACTACATTACTAGGTTGCAATGTCTTGCATACACGCCTTCGGCCACCCATATCGTGTCCGCTTCTCGCCCATGGACACCTGGAATTCCACGCGGTACTCTTTTTGCAAACAAGATCTACTCGAATTCTCGAGTGGTAGCAGACTCCGTCCTCTCCGAGTAGCAAGTATTGTTGGTCAATACACCCCCGGGAATTGCCGGCAGACACAACTATATAGCAGCAGAATCAGCCACACCTCGTTCATCTCAAACACACAACATGGGTAAAGGTGTGTGACGATGTCTCTTGCATCAAATCTTGCACAAATGTAGCGTTCATCCATAGTGCATGGATCTCTTGCGCGTGCCGGCAAGGTCAAGTCACAAACGCCAAAGATCGAAAAGCAAGAAAAACAAAAGCCCGCTACTGGCCGCGCAAAGAAACGCGAGCTCTACAACCGCAGGTAAATCCACCAAGTCCGCTCCCGCGACGTCGCGTGTCAAACCATTCACCCCAGGTTCGTCAACGTCTCGACAGCACTAGACGTGAAGCGAAGGATGTGAGTGTTTTCCTCATCTCATCGTTTCTTACGATGAAACACGAAAAATCATGCATAGTTCACACTGAAACTATCGTGTTGACAACCAAACATCACGTCTTTCGCTCCTATCTGATCTATTTTTATTTAATGTCTCGTGTCGGTGGCATCTTGACTGACCCATGATCTCTTTGTAGGAACCCGAATCCAGTGAATTAAGCTGTGGTGTTGTAGTGAATTGGCCATTATGTTGTTGCTGTGGCGTCAACACACGCGATCGGTGTCAGCAACGTTGCTTTCCGCCTGTCGTTCCAAGTGGTAGAGATTTTGGGGACGGGCTGGGCCATGCTCGTGCAATCCGAGAGTACGTTGGCTCGTTTGGCCATAGTCTGTTTTGTTCTGGGCTCCAGACCAAAACACGGTTAGAAGCTCAGGCCATGTAGGCCGCCAGATAAAGCAATTATTTTCCAGAGCTTTATCGATAGTTCGTTAGCAATGATAGTACCAGTGTTTGTCGACGATGACTGTTAGGTTGTATAAAGAAACTCCAAGCAAATTAGTTTGAAAATGGCTTTATTCCCGACGTATGCTGCTATCCTATTACCCAAAAATCATAAAAGAAAAATTTCCTGCGACATGAAGATCGAAGCGACATTGAACCTACCCCTCCTCCCCCCATTAGTTCGTAGTCGCGTCCGTAAAGCGCGTCGTGGCGAAACCGACTCGGGAGTTCGTAGTGTCGAAAACACTGTAGAAGCGCTGGAGGAAGCATTGGCCGTCGATGAAGCTTAGACCGTCTCTGGACATGGCCCCAAGGTCGTTGACGATCGAGTAGATTGAACCACTACTACCGCCGATGTAGCTGTTGAGTGACCGTGGCCAGATTTGACCGTTGGGGGTCAAGGAATATTGCGCCTCGAAGGAGATTGAGTGAGCTTTCGTTCGGTTGGACATCAAGAATACTCACGGAGCCGATGCTAAAGGTGAGGTCCTGCAGGGCAGCGTATTGCTTCGCGGAAAACTCTAGCAAACCCGTGTTAGGGTCGAGTGTACCACCAGTGGCAACCTGGTAAGCGTCAAAGGCATCTATTTCCGAAACGTTTCAGTGACTTGCAGTGCGGACCAGGACAATACGGTTTACTCACTCGTAGCGAGAAGGACCAAGGTGGTACCGGTGTCAACGATGCCAGCACTCTCCGTCATAATCGGCGTGCTGCCATAAACAATGTTTTGGTTGACGCCCCAATACGATGAAGAGGGAGAGGTCGTGGTCAAGGGTCTGAAAATAATCTTGTCAAAGAGTGGTCGATGACCCAAGCTGAAACACCGACGTGTAGGTGATAATACCTGTGTGCTTGGTGGGATCAATGCCACCAAAAGTAAGCTCGCCGTCGGTGGATGTTGAAATGTTGGTGGGAACGAAGAAGACGCCAAGAACCTCTTCCCCGATGGTTCTCTGAGCATGGAGATTTTCAACGACGGTCGGGATTTCTGTATTGGGCTTCAAAGGTATACTTCCCCGAGTCAGGTCTCGCGGTCCGAGACTAGAAGGTAATACATAGCCATGCGTGAAGCAAGGGGAATCCACTTACCCTAGAATGCCATCGACATCGTATCCCTGAAAACCCTCCGTAAGTTCTGCCACACCAATGGATTGATTGACAATGGAAAGACCAGGACCGAGAGACACAGTGTCCTCATATTCCGATCCTGCACAAAGTCAATCAATTCCCTGTTTCTATTGGTGAAAAGTCGTAAGATTGACCGATGAAGGTGCCTGAGCCATATTGGAGGAACTACACGGCGATGCAATCGTCCGTTCTAGATCAAAACACGGACTCAAGCTTACCATGGAATTGCCGGTGCTCCTGCTGGTGCTCGTTGGATCGTACGGTTCATCAGCGCCAACCCAAGTGTTGGAAGAGCCAGTGTCGATGATCAGTTTATCTGCACATGTGAGACAACGACTTGGGGTGGAACTCAACAGAACATAACATACAGGTAGTGGCCGGATTACCCACTCCAACAGCCGCTACATACGTGACACCTTGCATGACGGTAGTAGCAGGAATGTTGCCAGATCCGCTAGCCGCCGAGTCCTTTTGGCCGCCTTGAGTCGCAGCAGCGCGTTCCAGTAGTGCAGCCGCACGAGCCTGGTCATGTTGAACGAGTTTGATGGGGCCTCCATTGGCGTTGATGCGCTTTGCGACCGGGAGAGTCACACGGCGGGGTGTGTGGACTTCCACTGGTGTCGCCACGATAGATGAAGTGAAGAGCAACGCAATGAACCAGGGCGTAGCGGGAAACATGGCCATTCCAACGCTGAGAACGAGGGTCAAAATAAAGCATAGCTATTCAGAGATGTCCTTTTTATAAACATAGCATGGCGGCTGACAGTTGTAGGAGCAGACTTGTGTTGAACTACTGGACCGCAGTGTGACGTCATGCTGTCGAGGGAAGCTTGCGTCTCTTGATCCAAGGATGACACGGACATTCCGGTTCCAACGAGCGACGTACATGGCACATTTTTAGGAGGACACCACTCCCGGGGAGTGGAGAGCACCTTCGGTCCCAGGAACTGTCATCCTAGTGTTGACAGAAAATGGCGAAGAGACCATGACGATGCTTATATAAGTCAGTAGGGCCGACTGCACGGCAAAGCCCGCTACCACCACTCAATTATGAAAGAGACGTCAACGGAAGTACGAGAACCAGAGGTTGCCGAGACAGTCACTTCTGGTGCAGCACTTCGCGGTTGCGAGGAGGGGTAACAATGCGCTGGTCACTAGAGAAAACAGTGGTACTTACCTGTCCACTTGTATGTAGGCACCAGATGGCCAATGCAGAAGTCTACTATGGTTATGTTATCAGGGATGCATAACACGCCATCCCAATAGTATCAATAACCCTCTTCATATGCAAATTCGTAAGTGACTGAGAAGGAGACATCAGTATTCATGCACCAGCAAATTGTGTGATAAACTGACAGGTAATTTGACCTGAGAGCTGTTGAAACTGGGTATTCAGTAGTGTTGCCGCGAGGCGAATCGAAGCGAATCGAAGTGTCAATTTGGCTAGACCTCGACCCACTTCGTTGTGTCGAGGTCAAGCAAACTGTCCTCGATACAACTCTCGAGGTGGCCACAAACCCGCCCGGAAACATGGCCCGTGTAACCAACCAATCAGATATTTCTATTTAGCTCGGATTAGTAATCTACTCATCCCGCTCATTCGCAAGTAACTGCCCGAGTTCGTCGTATGCCGCCGAGGCCATCAACTCATCTACTGCACTTGAAGTAACCGGACCTGAAATTGTATAATCCTTCTGGTCTGCCACTAAGTCGGGTGAAATTGAGTCGATCATGCTTTAAACTGAACTTCAGGATTTGGAGCACTTCAATAAGGGTAGGGGAAAGCTTGTTGCGTCGTTCGGTGCAAGTCAGCTTGCTAGATGAGAAAATACAGTTGGATGGGACTGAGGATGCTTGAGCTGGCAGAACATCCATAGCAACATGAAAAAGCAATGGATACACATGCTCTGTTCACTATCAAAAATGCACCATCAGTTGAGTTTGCACCTGGGCCCACTACTGGTTGTGACACTGTAGGAGACTGAAGGCCTCTACAGTGATATTCCTACTTTGGGTATTCATACATCCTCTGAGCCCCTCTGAAATCCTCCACTGTCCTCTGAGACTCAATAGTCAGACAAGCTGTTATCTTGAGTTGGAACTCTGACCTACAGAGGACCAGACCTTAGTTTCCACACTTTGAACATGTCATCCGTGAGTCAGAGTTGTATTTCCTAATCAGGATATTCCTTTATTTTGCATCTACATTTGTTTCTTTATGCTTTCTTTCTGATTCACAGTCTTGGGAATATCCAGACTTAAAAGTTTGTACATAGAATTTAGTTCTACAGTGAATTACCACCATCTACAAGTCATCCTAAGTCTCTGAGTTTGATTTCCCTCAACTTCCTTCAACTCCTGTTGACTCCTAGTTGATTTCTTAACCCTACCAAACAGGAAGGAATCAGACTTTTATTTTCCAGCTTTCTCTGGAAATCAGTGAGCCATTCATATTCACCCTCACTTTTTTTCTTTCTCTCTTTGAAATTCCCTGGGTTGAGAACTACACTTGCACCCTGTTCATTAGCTTAGGAGTTCTGCTTTGGAGTTCCTAGGAGTTTTACAATGCACCTCCCAGAAGTGAACCAGATCAATGGCATGCTCTAAAGCATCAACTAGCAGGCCTGCCTGTTTGTAATGTTGTAGTTCTTGTTCTGCATCACCTCAGTCTTCTTCTAGCTCTTGTTCTTCAAGCTGAGCAGGGTCCTCTATACTCAGGCTCACCTCAGTACTGGGCAAGCACACAGGGGAGAGTTGTCATATCCCATCCTAACTCTGATTCTTATACCTTCAAACCCTCTCTGATACTCCCTATATCACCTCTGATTCCTACATTCTCATCTCTGGTCTCTGAAGGATTCCATCCCTTCCATTGGACCTCTGATACCAGAATTCTTTCCCCCATTGGACCTATTATGATTGGTCCAGATCTTGTTCCCTTTTATGCTCACTCTATTCTCTGACCCTATGAACACTCCTATGTTATTCCTGTGTTACATTACATTCCCTAGTCCTATGTACATTGCCCCTTAGCACTCTATGACCTCTGATCATTACTGCACCTTTACATATGGTCTTCTCCATTCTCCATTCCAGACTTCAATCTGACCTTGTAGTATATAAGTACTATAATCCCCTTATGTATTCTCTAGTTTCAATATTGTTATATCAAGTTCTACTCCTCTAACTCCATCCAATCTTGATGAAGTTTCCCTCTCTTCTTTATTCTCCTCACTATGTCTCTCCCATCTCTGAAATGAGGATTCAACAGTAAGCAAGGGCATGACACATACATCCTGTGTCAAGTTCTCATCCCCATAATCACTCATCTCTGTTCTATTATACCTTCATCACCTCTGCATGACACTCTGCCTCATCTTCATTGGACCTCTGGTCTATTCAGCATCATTTCACCCCAGAGTTAACTGATACCTCTCAGACATCCATTGAATGGAGCCCTGGAGAAGTACAGATCATGACAAGAGTACAGATGTTGGCATGGGTGATGGAGTACAGGCCCAAGAGTGTGAAGTAGAGACAAAAAATGCTGACCTAAAGCATTGCACACTGATGTTGAAGAGAGGTTGACTGACCTAGACTGCTATAAGTCTCCAGATAGGAAACTAGCAGGTCAGTAACATAAAGAAAGAAAGTGAAGGAGCAATTGATTCATTCCAGGGGAATTGCAGGTAGAGGATCAAGGGAATGCAACTGCAGGACTTACAGGACTATTTGATAGATGATCTAGAAGAGCTTCTCATGCTTCAGACATGGCTGATGAACACAGGACTTGATTCTTCTAGGATCAAGAGAGGAAGAGAAAAGATCCAGATATGACTGGACTGATGAAAACAAAAGACTCAGACTCAAACTGAGTGATAGATGATTAATAAATTGTCCTGCACTATGTGTGAAACACAACTTTTATAGACTGGACACACCCAAGACTCTAAATAAATATAAAGAAGGGAAAAGAAGGAAGCATCCAATGTGAATCCAGTGACCAGATCACGATACAGAGTGTCTGGTATGTAGTGTCTGGTACACTATACATATAGTAGAAGTCCATCCAGTAGACAGACTGGATTGAAGAGAAATGGATACCAGGAACTGGATATGTACAAGTAGGGCAGACTGGAACTGAATTGGACATGAATAGACATGGATGCTTGATGACTTGATGACAACTTAGTGAAAGTCAAATAGACATAGAATGACTGGATATAGGTCTAAGGAGCAATGGCTCCTTACAATGTTGAGGCTGTTCATCTGCCCATATCCTTTGAAGAGTGCTTCAGAGGCTGCAGCAGTCACATTTAAGGGCACATTGATGGACTAGTTAGCTCAACTCACTGGAGGCTGATGTGAACATGACTGAAAATCATTCATATATGTGCAAACCTGTCTTTGATGGATCACAGTTTGATAGGACTCAGATGTTATCTATTGTGAAAACAGCTCAGTCATGGTTTGAATATAATTGCTCATGTGCATACTGCTTTGATCATCCACTCTCATGCTTGATGGGTATCAGAGCCTAACCAGTGTGTTTCGATTCATTCAAACTCTGAACCAGAATTAAGAACTGATGGGTCAGATGCATGTCAGTGTGATTAGAGGCAAGCAACATGGTGTACTCATTGCAAAAGCATATATGCATGTTTTCTGCCCCTCATCATGATATTTTTCAAGCTTCTTGAGACCAACTCCAATGTAATGCACTAGCTTCCAAATCATAGATTGCAGTTCTTTCCACTTGATGTCAAGCTGCTCATAAGCTGAGAGTGTGACTGAGAGTGTGGGAGTATGTTCAGAACAAAGAAGCTCTTGTATAGTATGCAGGACTAGCCTTTTAGTTTATTGCACATACAAGTATTAATGGCATCATTTACATTGGCTTGGTGGAACAGTAACAATGTTGCTGATTTCACTTGCACTTAGAATCTGGTGATCAGCCCATGTATCTGAGAGGATAACTAGAAGGGATAGGGGGCATTTTATGGTGCTCTATGTGTCTAGAGATAATCTGCACTAATTTGAAGTATCTTCAGAAGTGAGTGAGGTGACTTTGTTTCTAATTCAATGACTTTGAAGTGCAACAAAGTGTCATCTATTTGAGGCAAAGTGAACTAATCTTGAATTTACTTTGCCTTGATGGCAACACTAGTATTCAGCTCTTCATTACATAATCAGTAGCAGTGTGTTCCATGCCTGTTCCTAACTCCAATTCATTGAGAAAGGAACACAAAATTGGCAACCTTTCTCTTTGACATCTATTATACATGTTGCTTAAATTACCTATGCCATACTTCATTATTGAAGGTGTTAAATGATACAGCAAATAGAGGTTATTCTAAAATCTGGATAACCATCTGGTTATCTTGGTTGATGTCAACCAGGATCTTATTTGAGGGGGATTCTTTAGCAGGACCATCTGTTGCCTTCCTTTTTTCTTTATCAGCATTACCAACATCAGTGACCTGCATCTGAGTTTCTCTGCTTAGCCCAGCAAACTTCTTTGCCATTCCAGCCTTTAGATATGGGTTGTAAGGAAATAACTTCATTTTCTTAAAGGATAAATTGATAAATTCTAGCACTGTCGGGCTCCTTTGGAGTCTTCTTGTTCAACCTAATGGATCAGCTGTATAGACAAACCTCATGAGTGATCATAATGTTCATTGCATGCAAGGAAAGAACACACAGCATTAGCAAAACAACCCTCCTCTATGGAGTCTATACAGTGGTCTGTACAGAGTAGTCACTCAAATTACAGACTCTACAGACTTCACAGAGGAGGATTGTTTTGCTAATAAGTCTAGAACAAGGATTTACTTTCACAATATTGCCATTGTGCAGTTTGATGGCATGTTCTGCTGTATAAATGAAGATACCATGAGTGTCTTAAATGTCAGGGGAAACAACTTTAATGTTCAGTGGATCCTCTGGATATTTGACAAGCAAGTTTTCATAGCAACTTTGAGGGTCAGGAAGATCATGGATGTACCAGACTTTTGTACCTTAACCTACAAGATGTCAACCAAAGACATTCAGATGATTGAAAGGGAATCCAACTTGCCTGATTTTATTTCCTTCAGAGCTTTGAAAAAAAAAACTCTACTTGATTGTGGTTGCCTGGATCACCCTTAATTTGCCTACATACTGTGACTACAAGTGATTTCAACTCCAGGTAATAAGTCAGATGTAGTTGAACTAATATGCATCTTTGATTCTAGTAGTTGTCATAGTTGGTGGAAGATGCACAATGCATGATAGATATAATAACTTACTTCTGATATCTGTTAGGGCCATGCAGGTGAACTCCAGTATAACTCTGGAACTCTGGAGCTATCAGTTAGGACCTTGGCCTCATCTTGTGTGGTGCACCACTGCCCAAGTCTCAGTGTTGCAGTCCTGTATTTGCAGAGGGTTGGAGGTGTGAAGATAAGTCAGAGTGACTCAAAGGAGAGGGGGAATTACTGTTGGGTTACAATGGAAGTCTGGCATCAAACTTGATATTGGAGTATGTCTAGTCTATTTGATATCATGACTGAAGTCATTACAGAGGGTTCATACACTATATATACTACAGAAAAATGGATAAGTAAGTATGTACATATGTGATTGGTAAGATGAAGTCTGAAGAAAACATAACTGGAGCAGTGCACTGGATGTGCAGCTCACTGGAGCTGTGCTGCACAGGATTGAAGAAAGGTATGGAGTGTGGAAACTAACTAAACAGGAAACAAAGGAGTCATGTGAATTATCTACAGAGGTCTGAGGAGATGAAGGTACATAATTGGTGAGTTATTACTGGAGATGTGAGCAGAGTTGGTTTCAGAGGGACCAGAGTTGTCATGGATATGAAAATATCATTGTGCCCAGTAATAGGGCTTTTGGCTGTCAGTTGGTCAGGCATACCTTTAAAGAGCAGGTCCAATGACAAAAGTTTAGTATGATCTTAAAGCATATGATGGCATATTCAGAATAATAGACAGGATCATAATGGATAGGGTATTTATCTATGCAATGGTCAAGGTCCAGAATACAGTTTCTCATCAAGCATGTGGGCAGCTTAACCAGGCTGCTTTCAGATGAATCTAAGAACACTGAGTATTGTCTGTGCAATAAGACTTTGCACTCACATATCAATCCTCAAACTAGATGAGAGACCTTTTGTTTCATGCACAGTTGAGAGTTTCCACATTTCTTTCATTCATGTAATACTGTGGAATTATGGGAATTCCAGCATTGCTTGTTTGCAGGTGCCTGGACATTTGGTGCACGCAAAACCCTCCTCCACTACCATGGGAGTTTGGAATCCAGATTCTATAGTGACTCCAAAAACTGTTGCAATGTTTGCTACATTTAGAGTGTATGTAGTGTGCTGGCTATAACCATGGGAATATCATTTAGCATTGGTGAGACCGAATATAGTACAAACCCCTGGCTACATAACAGTCCATGCACATGATTTGGTCTGGTGAGTCTGAAGATATGGCCATTACAAAACAGCAATACCAATGCAACAGTTTTTTCACTTTTGTGCTAATGCATATAATCTCCATTAAATGACATGATATTTGGCTTTCTTTGGTCATACAAACAAAGATATACATA
>JBBPTO010000142.1:0-48019 GCA_038094155.1 Pulveroboletus cf. aberrans | reverse complement strand
TTTGAGCACAGTGTAGAGAATGATGCGTTCAAGGTGGATGACGTTGTCTGGGGTGGCGTGGTGCGGTTTTCTTGCCGAGGCGGCCGCCGCTGACGGAGGTGTTGAGATGGTTTTTGGCGTAGGGGGTCGAAGCGGAGGCGGACGTCGTGGGGCGGGGGAAGGGGTGCGGGGGATTCGGGGGGGGGGGGGTGGGAACTGTTTTCCGAGGGTCTGGTCGGGTGGGTTCTATAGGTGGAACGAAGGGTCGTATTGGTCGGTAGGAGATTCGCGAGGGGGGATATGTTGTGAAGTCCAACCGAACTCGTTCATTTAAATCTCCTCAAAGTTGCGTGGCGGCCGGTACTTTGTAAAGTCATACCTAAACGCACCGGGGGCCTGTATGAAGAATCAGTTAGCACGGAGACATGGTGTTGTACTAGATCACAAAGGATCTGAAGGCGTCCGAATCGCATGCTTAGGGATGGTATTCTGGTCCTGAACGGGGGCGGTTCTCGTAGGGGTTTCGCTACGGTTGAGAGAGCGTCAGGCAACGGAGGGGGGAGTGCTGACTCGGAAGCCCAAGTGGACGGTGTGGTCAGCGCCGGCGTATGCATCGTGTCTCGGTGTTGGCGTCAGGATCAGCTTTGATTTCGGTCAGCAGACTCTCATCGAGAACCATGCTAATATATCTGGTCGGCTCATCGTCGAGGTAAATGGACTGGTGGGCGCCGGCACCGACGCTGTCAGCTTCCCTGCAGCAACGGACAGAGTTCAGTCGGGGGATAGGTCCCGAGAATGGCCACGGACGGACGTTTGAAGGCTGTGACCATAGTTCAACGGTAGTTGGCGATCTGCAACATTTCACTACACGGAGCTCGCCCACACCACTGTTTCTGTGGACGTTGCCTCAATACCAGTGTTCAAAGGGACGTTCTTCAGAGTCTGTAGAAGGTCTGTGGTCTTGCATGTGTGGAAATGAGCGGGGGTTCGCTCATGATGCTGGAAGGCTGTGGTGGGATCATGGAGGGGTATCTGGTGGGGACGGTGGTTGGCGTTGTGGCTGTCTGCTCCCTGTGCGATGTTACGGGCATGACTGGAGGCGCTGGTGGTGGGGTGCGTGCGGCGATTGTACGTATGCGGGTTGGTTTTACGTCTGAGAAAGAGGGTGAGGAAGGGGCTGGGAGTAAATGCATGTGCCACGTTTTGGGGGCTGCTCCTGGGTGACTGGAGAAAGGTATCGCGCTGGACCTTCTCGGCTGCGGCGATGGAGACGACGGACATGCGGTTTGCGAGTACGCGGGATTCGCCCTCGCGTCCTGGCCAGCGAGATTCAACGGAGGCGAGAGAGCACGTACTAGTGCTCTTGCGGAGTGCGGGCACGATCGTCTCCCCGTCGCCGTCGGTGCCCTGCAAGTTCATCCCTACCACCACGCGTCTCCTCCGCAAGCCTCCGAGGATATGTTGCCTCCCCACCGACCCCCACCCCCACGTCGACCTCGCTCCCCACCACGCCGCCCTTACATGTCCTACCTCCATGCCGGGCTCCTTTCGCGCTATTCCGCGGATCATCAGGTACCGACTATGAATCTTGCTTGTAGTGAAGACTTCGCATTCGCTCACCCATCGCGGTATATTATATTTATTCTTACAATATTACCATGCTGGAGTGGAAACGCCCATCCATATCTCACTGCCATCGGACCTCCCTCACCCATCCCACGATACGTGACATGTTTTCTCCACATTGAACGCTTTCCGCGCTCGTTCGCACACTGCTGGTAGTACGGAATCGCTCATCTCTTCCTTGATCTCTCACTCTAGTGCTGCGCTAGTTTTTCTCCGAGAGCGACTCGACTTCTTTTTATGATTGCATACCCGTACGTACAAGCAACTACTATTGAATCGCGCTCACGATGAGGGACGTTACTCACAAGAGTGAGGCCGTGTGAGCATGCGAGGCTCTCAGCGTGCTCCTCCCTCAACTGCGCTAGCTTGACAAACTTGAGCTCGACCCGCATCGCATGGCATTGCCGCCAGTCGCACGCGTCACACGGAGGTCTTCGATGAGGTCGATGTACGCGAAGAGGGAAAGCCAGAGCTCTTCGGGTAGACGCTACATAAGTCGGTGCGCATAAGGTAGTCATCGTTTGTTGGACAACACGTCGTCCCGTTGTCGAGGTCGTATCTACCAGGGGACGTCACCATCTGCGAGCACGCGGAATTGATAACGTGACGCCCGTAGGGAAGAGGCTGTAATGACCTCGCGTCGCGTTGAACCTGTCAACAGGGAACGAGAACATCAGCGAGAAGTACTTCATCGAATGCGAAGGCCATGCGCTCACTCATCCAGAGACTCGTATTCCAGCACCTCCGCTGTGTCTGACCCCGAATCTCTTTGTTTCGGAGTACGAACCCGAGCATGTGTTCGTTCTCGTCAAGCCCATCCTCAAACAGCAGATCGTAGAGCCACCTGTTCACCTCAATGTCGTGTCGAAAGAAGTTCATCCCAGATTGGCGCCGTCGAGAAAGACATACAGGTCGTTGGCCCAGGGCGTCCCTGGCAGGGAAAACTTGGCGAGCTGGCCTCGCGACGTCGAGAAGCAACCATGGATACACCTACATGATACGGGGTCGAATGGTGTCGGAGACAGGGAAGCAGAGCAAAGAGGTCGTTGGAGCAGCACAACCGGGCGCGCGACACGAGGGAATCTGCGTCATGGGAGAAGAGGCGAGACAGGGACTGGGTTCACCTCCTCGATGACGTCTCGACCGATCAAGCCCTTGCGCGCCTGTGCCGACCGAAACGAGACGAGGTGACAGAGACCGTCGAGAGGGTCTGTACGTAGGATGAGCTCCCAGGGCTCGCAGCAACACTGCCAACGATAATGGACAGAGTCACTGAGAAAGAATGATTCACCTAATCTTTACCAAAACTATATGGCGGGTTGTATGTCGGTATGATTGGGAGGATTACATTTCAAGTGAATAAGATCACGGAAACAACGCCCACCACCGCTTCTGAATCTCTTGTGCCCGACTCTGTTCAGCGGGCGGTGGACGCTCTCCCGCACCGACGGTGAAACGATACCTTGTTTTTGTCTGTTTGTCCTTCGGCAGCCCCCTGCCACCAAACCATGAAATACCTCGGACGAACTGCTTTGGGGCACAAGTTGTAAAATAAAATTTCGTCCACACAGTATCACGTTGGGATATCGCATTGGATTAGTTCACAACCGCATCGTGTTGGACCATTACCGGTGCCGTGGATACATCGTGAACACTGATAGTAGTTGCCATGGTAAAACCTTATCAAGGACCACTGCCACAGCAAGAAAAAGGCTGAAAGCAGAGATGTCAGGTGCAGGCAGAAAAGTTGGGGTTTAAACTTGTTTCATGGGTCGCTGTTCGCGCGTCCCCACTTCCTCTTTTGCAGCTCCGACTGCGAGATATGATGGGGCCGTCGTCGTCCCCTACCCCTCATCATCTCGCTAGGTAGGCCGCCTTTCTTTCGCCATCTTCCCTACTGGTCCTTCGCGTCTCTCCTCCTCCTGTACTGTACCTAAATGTCTCGGGGTTCATGCGAACCCCTGGAATTTCACCCGGGATCACCGCCATGTGACCCGATTTTGCTGTTTGAAGTCTTGGCAGAGCGGATCACGCTCAATGATGGCATACACAAGTGATCTGCATAGCAATATGGTCCGCGTGCGACGCAGACGAGAACTTTATTGCCTTCGAATCAAGTAAGGGTTACTTCCGAGTTGAATCCGCCTTACTAGTGTACTCATTGGCCCATGGAACTTATCCAGATCCAACTTGGGAGGCCCTAGGCGTCCCTGTAGGCCTCGGGAACGGTTACACTGAGTAACCAGACACAGGCCACATTAATATTGCCACATGTGCCAGCAGGCACGATCACGCTGTTAAGTAGGCAGCACCGCACAGACTCGGGGCTTGCAACGTCTGTGCCTTATATCCCGACCAAAGTTGTTTCTACTCATCTCGAGAAACCCAGTGCCTCGCGGACGCCAAATCAATCAATCCAAAAAAGCGCACATGGCACCACAATGATTGACCTTCAAGTTTTAGATACATTGCAAAGCGTTTATTTACGCTGTGCAAACGAACAGAATTGACAAATCAGTATAGGATTTCATCTCGGCTCCCCATATGAAGGTGTGCAATTACAGTGGGAACCGAGCACAGCAAATCGAACACTGATCACAATTTGCCCTCTAGACCATACTAGTATGTACGCCTTGTCTGCCGTTACCACCATTCCCAGGATGATCAAGATGGGTATTTATACTTTTCCGACTCTGCATGTCGGTTTTTGCGTCTCTCTGATTCCCCCCAGTGCAAAATGGTCGAACATGGGATATCCCGCACCGGCTCTCCCATTTCACATGATGATAAGACTTACCTCCAGAAAGAGTTATCACAGACCGAGTACGCCGAGCTAGATGGTGTCGCTTGGAGGAAGCTTGATAGATGGATACTTCCGTTATTAACTATCCTGTTTCTATTATCTGCTGTGGTAGGTGTCTCGGTCTAGTTTCGTGCTCGAGGTACTGACGGGTCGGAGTGTAGGACAGATCCAACATCGCGAATGCACGTGTGGCCGGCTTACAGAGGTCATTGAGAATGTCAAATTACCAGGTATGCCGGGTGATCCACACAATTTAGTTCGCGTGTTGATCATTTCACAGTACACCGTAGCTATAACTGTAACCTATGTGTACGTGCATTGGCGTTCATAATTTTGACATCGGCTCATTATGCACTAGCCCTTACATTGCTGCCGAGTTTCCATCTACCATGCTCTTGAAGGTAAAAATCTCGGCATCATCAATGACATAGTTGGACATGTTCATCTCTCCCCAGCATGTGGGACCTAACATTATGCTTCCCGCGATGACCGCATTGTGGGGCGTCGTGGCAGCTACACAAGGTGAGTGACTGACAGCATTAGATACACTGAATCTCATACGGAGTCACTTGAAGGGCTTGTCAATAACTATTCCCAGTTGCTTGTGTGCCGGTTTTTCCTCGGCTTACTGGAAGGTATGGGGATGACACCACTGTTCATTCCCCACATTCACCGACGGATTCAGGGGGTCTTTTGCCTGGGATTGTGGTGTATCTCTCTTATTTCTATCCTCGAAAAATGCTGCAAACGCGGTATGTGCATGATCAGCGCACAAGTATACATTGTCTGAAATTTCTTAGAATTGCAGCTTTTTACGTTTCAGCATCGTTAGCCGGCGCCTTTGCTGGCTTGTTGGCGGCTGCAATCGACAACATCAATGGGAAGGGTGGTAAGCCTGGCTGGGCATGGATGTTCATTTTGGTACGATATGTTCTGATACCAAAACTATTTCATGACATTCATTGATCTTGATAGGAAGGAATATTTACCTTCATCTTTGGAATAATTTCGTTTTTCATTCTGCCTCGTTCGCCTGAAAGGGTGAAGTTCCTGACGACGAAAGAGCGGGCATATGTTATCTCCATACTGAAACACGCAGGGTCTGTATCAGAGGATGACAACAAAGACCGTTTCAGCTGGACAGAAGTTATTCGGTCAATCAAGTCTCCGCACGTATTGCTTCTCGTTCTCGTTTCGTTTTTCAATGGTAAGGTTCATACTATATCACGTTCGTTCAATTGGATTGACGATGATGTATTAGGTGCGATAGTACTCGGTCTGGCTTAGTGAGAAAGTTCATAGGTACCTCTCCCGTGATGCTAATCATTATGATGGTAGCTTCGAACCAACCATCGTCGCCAGTCTCGGGTATGCAGGCAACCAAGCTCAACTTATGAGCGTCCCACCATATGCTGCTACCTTTGTTTGTATGTATCTAAAACTGAACTCCTTCTACTGGTTCACTCATTCCGCTGTAACGACTCAAGTGGCCATAATCTCCGCCATCGTGTCGGATCGCTATCAGTGCCGTGGATACATCGCAATCTTCTTTTCAGTGCTGGAAGTGATCGGTTTCTCGATGTTTTACGGTAAGTCAAATTTGCTCACCAGATAAGGCTACCCTACCTGACGGATCTATGTACCCAGCAAGTAAATCAAGTCACATCCGTTACGCGTCTCTGTTCTTCTCCGTCACGGGCGCATTTGGTGCCGTGCCCGCATCGATGACATGGTTAGCAAACAACAGTGCCCCTCACACACGACGCGCTACTGCAGTGGCAATGTCCTTCATGGTGACTCAAGTCGGGGGCATCCTCGCCACGTGGCTCCTCGGATCGATATCGCCCTCACCAAACTATACGTCAGCGACCATCACGTTCATCGCCATGTCTATCGCTATGGTAGTTCTCTTGTCGGTAAACCTGGCGTATGTATGGCGGCAAAACCAGTTGAAAGCGGAGAGGAGGCAGCAGATGACCAAGGGCGAAGAACCAGATAGCCTTGGAGACCGTAGTGCATGGTTTATATATAGCCTGTAGACCGTGAGCTCGTGTACGACATACTTGTCCCGGCGGTGAGCACTATTGGACCAAGCGCTGGAACTTCCCGGTGAATGCCAAACTCAAGCTCGACCGCAATATATACATCTGTTCCCGTTTTTCCCCTCTCAGTTCGTTCCATTGCGGAGGCTGAGGGGTGCGTTCTCTCTTATATACGATACCGCCAATACTTACACACACCTAATAGTCAATTGCGGTCGTCTTGGTACTTCAACAATTAGTTCGTTTCGTTGTGGACGTTGAGGGCTAATTGCGGCCACTTAGTTTCAACATGCACCAGTTTCCCGGTGCACGCTGTCCAGCACCTCTGAGTTTAGAAACTCAGAGGTGCTGAAAACTCTGCTCACAGTCATCCAGCGTGCGTACCTGATCACGAGCTTTGCCAATCTTTAGCAGAACTCCTCGCGTTGTTGCGGTATTACTACATAAATTAGCATAATAGGACGCAGGGCGGGAAAGTACATGAACCTTGTTAACCCATGAACTGCGCAAGTTTGGGTTCGAATAGAGTCTTTTCCCGGGCCCGGGCCCGCAAAGCCCCACTGTGTGACTCTCAGTATGCCAGCTGGCGACTGACTCCCACCGTGTCGATTAATATTCTGGTTTGGCTACCGTATTGTTCGAACCTTGCCCGAAGTCTAACACGCAATGACCCTGGACTCTACCACACGTTGCTGGATTACTGTTATTTCAGACCCAGTCAAAGGGCCCGAAGTATCCCGCCGACGGGAAGCCGCGGTAGCCACTCAGGACGACGAAAATGAACCATTTCTCGTGCATTCCTGTTCTTCCGAAAGAGTCCCTGTCTAACAATACACAGAATCAGTGCATCTGAGCGACCGATCAGCACTAACCATGCCGTCCTAGGAGAAGTACTAATTGCACCCATTGTAAATGCCGGGATTGATGTACGACCCGGTCACGGGGACAAAAAGTGAATTTATCGACGCAAGCCATGGTCAAAAACGTGCTTTAGCGCATCCTATGAAGCGCGGGACAGGTGTTTTGCCCTCGGAATTGTAAAGGGGATATAACTAACGTCGCGAACGCCGGGCTAGCGACGGCGATGATCACGGCAAACAACCTGCATGACTGAATAGAAGACTGAGCGTAACACTGGCGGCTGGAGACACTGAAGTCAGTCGACGCCATCCGTTTCGGTAGTTTCGAAACCCGACGTTTCCTTTTAGGGAGCGTCCGAAGTGAGTGCAAAATGGCTGGTGTCGAGGCTCCTTTTGGCACCAGACTTTGTTTCAGGAAGTGTCCCCAGTAGCTGAGCCTTGCTGGCCCGGGTATACAAGAATCTCTTTCCTGCGGACACTGCACACATGTGCTATTATATGTTACAGGAGCAGATAGTTGAGTGCGAAGGTTGATTACAGCGCGACTCGGGGAGAGCATCTGGTGAGTCCTCGACAGCCGCTGAAAGTAGTCACACACTAAGCTGGGCGAATCGGGAACTGTATTCGTTAAACGGACTGCGAACCTTTACTAGTACCTAGCCCGCGAAATACGGGTGCAATCATAAAGCGAGCAATGCTTTCATGCTACGTACCGGGAGTGTAATTCAGTAACAACCAATGTCATTACCCACCAACTATACCCGGATGTTAATATCACCACGAGGGAGATGTCCAGGTCTGAAAACCAGTAAGATTTATCAGAGGCCAGTCACTTAGAAAATATGGGTAAGGCACCTCCGGAGAGACTGCAAGCCCATTGATATTTTGAATACCAGGGGGGCCTGATGGGTGAATTGTACAACCTATAGTTCAATTTGTGGATAAAATACCACAGGAGCTTTTGCCCAGAGTATTGCAGGTTGTCAGCAACCACGCGGCTCATACACAAAACGTTGGCATAGAAACAACGCTTGTGGCACGCTACAGAAAGCTCCGACTCCAGTGTGGCAGGTGTGAAAATTATTACAGAATTACGCCCCGGTGTTGCCCGCTGCAGTGCTGGCCAGCATTGCGAGAACTAGGAGCCGCTAACCCAAATGAAGTTAGTAATGCCACTGGGAGTGTCTTGCTGTGCGATGCGCTCCCGGACTGTACTGTAAATGTCAGCGTGCTGCTATGCTTTTTCAACACATTGCTATGCCTCACTCACAAGTTACGAATGAGTTTATTCACCGATGATTGTTACTTCAACAATTTTCTTCATTATGTGACCAAACATAGCTATGGCATGCTATTCGATGGACCGCCGGGCGGTGAGTTCTGAAGGGACCCTCTTTGGACTAGCTGAGGTGAGTGAACTTTGTCATGTGCTCGTGTGAACCAGCGCAGACCATGGTTCTTCAGGTCGTTCCCGATGCATCGCTCTTGTTTGTGCCTCGTAAGCAAACTCAATCTGCATTCCAAACACTAGTCGAAGGGCCGTACTTGAGTTGAGACTTGTAATGGTCCGGTTTTCACCGTCAAGTAATCGGGAATCGTGTGACGGAAACGTCATTGACGAAACACATCTATCCCTGTTGAGGAGAAAAACCAGTAGAATTGTCATGTCGAACAACTTGAACGTCTGTGTCACTCATGCTTTGTGATATTATAATCCACTCATAGACCTAGCGGAACACACAAGCTTCAACGTGATATGAAATGGACAAGCAGTGTGTCTTTGGGCTGTATCTCGGTGATTCGGCATATTATACTCTGACCCGCGCTATCAACTTATACAACGTGCCACAATCGCCGTTCCACGGCCGATGCACTGTGGTCTGCGGATAGCATATTTCACCTGTCCATTGACAGGCTGAGCTGCAGCCGCGAGGGTCGCCTTCACCTCCCCGCCCGAAAAAGGGATAGCATACTTTTTTGACACCTCTTGGCCAGCAATCCTCCACCACATTACTTGGAGGGTTTCATCAAACGATCACGTTATTTTACAGCTTCGGGCAGGCCGTGAACGCGGAGATATTCCGCAGCTTCGTTCCTGGTCTTCGAACCCTGTTTTACACCATGTCAGCCGCCACCCCTTATATAGTTGCTCGGTGAGTCCACGCCGTCGAATTTGACGGTCATCCAATCTCCCTACAGTGCAGAATGGCTGACATCGGGATGTCCCAATGGTCTTCCACTTCACACGACATGAAGGGTCTTGGAGAGCTCAAGACTCTAGAAGAGGAACTACCACAATCTGCGCATGATCCTGCGTTGGAGGCGATCGTCTGGAGGAAGCTCGATAGATGGGTTATCCCTTTGGTCACCATATTTTTTCTGCTCGCCTTCTTGGTATGTTTGTGGACCCATTCTTCGGACTTGCATACCTTCCAACACAAACTATGTGTAGGACAGGACCAACATCGGGAATGCGCGCGTGGCTGGCTTACAAACATCGCTGGGCATCTCAGATTATCAGGCATGTCGAGCAATCAGGGTAGTTCGCTTCCTAACCTGTTTATTATTCCTACAGTACACCGTGGCTCTGACCGTGACTTATGCGTACGACGTGTGTGAATTCTTGTCCCCCCGATTGCAAACCCATCATACCCCCCAAGTCCATACATCGCCATCGAATTTCCAGCATCCTTGCTCTTGAAGGTGAGTCGCACCACTGCTACCATTATACCCGGTCCTTTAAGCCGTCACCACAGTATGTGGGACCTAACGTCATGCTTCCCGCTATGATCACATTATGGGGTGTCGTCACCGCCATGCAAGGTGAGCCACCATCACAGCTGTTTTCTATATCGAACATTGACTCACAAAAATCTAAGGGTTGGTCGCAAACTATTCTCAGTTACTAGTGTGTCGGTTCTTTCTGGGTTTGGTCGAAGGTTTGGACTTTTCGAAGCATTACATCGTCTTTGGTTCACCAGTGGGGCAGGCGGTCTTCTTCCCGGAATTGTTCTCTACCTCTCACTTTTCTATCCTCGAAAAAGGCTGCAGATACGGTATGTATCAAGTCACTGTAACATTTTCTTTCTAAAGGTTTGCCAGGGTCGCAACCTTCTATGCTTCAGCATCGCTATCGGGCGCTTTTTCTGGGTTGCTGGCGGCTGCAATCGAACTAATCAACGGAA
Organism: Pulveroboletus cf. aberrans; assembly: GCA_038094155.1. Classification (NCBI taxonomy): domain Eukaryota; kingdom Fungi; phylum Basidiomycota; class Agaricomycetes; order Boletales; family Boletaceae; genus Pulveroboletus; species Pulveroboletus cf. aberrans. The sequence goes on along the minus strand of JBBPTO010000142.1, from coordinate 37,524 downwards.
AGGGGGGGAGGCCTGGGTGGGCATGGATATTCATTTTGGTAAGTGGTATCCGACTGCATCGTAACATGAAGATCATCGTTGTTTTCAGGAAGGGATTTTGACGGTTGTCATCGGGGTGGTCTCCTTTTTCCTCCTTCCGCGCTCGCCTGAAAGGGCACGTTTCTTGAAAGCGGAAGAGCGAGAGTATGTGATTTCTGCCCTGAAAAAAGCTGGATCTGTGTCAGAAGACGATGAAGAAGACCGCTTTAGTTGGACGGAGGTTGGTAGACTGGCCAAGTCCCTGCACGTGTGGCTCCTTTCCATAGTCTTCTTCTTCAGCGGTAATGCCCATGCACACCCAATTTTACATCGTGTAACTGACCGTTGTCATATCAGGCACGATACTGTTCGGTCTGGCATAGTGAGCCTTCTATGTGCATGCTTTTTCTGGCATTGATTATACTTGATTTTAGCTTTGAGCCGACAATCGTCGCTGGCCTCGGATATTCTGGTAATAAAGCCCAGCTCATGAGTGTCCCTCCATTCGCAGTCACATTCGTTTGTACGTGTTTCAACCAACTTCTTCAACGTTCATTCACTCGGAAAAAAAAGTATCGTTCATCTCGGCTATTTTATCCGACCGTTATCAGTGCCGTGGATACATGGTCATCTTCTTTTCTTTCCTCATGGTCATCGGGTTCTCCATGTTTTATGGTATGTTGTAGCCCTTAATGATGCCTAGCAACGGACGAGCGCCTGACTGACGCATACACACAGCGAGCACGTCGAACCACGTTCGTTATGGGGCCCTCTTTTTCTGCGTTTCCGGCGCATATTGCACGTCGCCCGCTTTGATCACGTGGTTGACGAATAACAGTTCACCGCACGCCCGACGTGCCACCGCGGTGGCCGTCTCCTTCATCATGACCAACCTGGGCGGTGTTCTCGCCACGTGGCTCCTCGGGACCATCTCTCCCGCTCCTGCATATACTTCGGCGACGCTCACGTTCATCGTCATGACCATCACCATGGTGGTCCTCTCAACGGCCAACGTGGTATACTTGTGGCGAGCGAACCGATCAAAGGCGGAGAGGAGACAGAGGTTAAGCAAAGAGGAAGAGCCCGAAGGTCTTGGGGATCGAAGTGCATGGTTTATATACAGTTTGTAGGGGGCTACGCGTACGATTCCAGGGTACGTAATAACGATGAGTGATGAATCAATAAAATGGTACGTACTTAACGGAGGTCAATACTTGCGGATGATCTGTGGCGTGTTGTAGAAGTTAGTGATACATACTTTATACGCATAATTCTCTCTCCGATCATGAATCATAGTAGCATTGCGTAATCTTTCTATGCTATATCTCCCGTTTTATTTTCCCTCCTCTTACATACCGTTAGAATAGGAAAGCCTCGGTGATTGACACATCCTCTCAGTTACCTAGGGTAATCTGACCCTTCAGGGACAACCCGAGCGGAATGATTGTTCTCCACACGACGCTCGCACTGCCGAAGGGGATCATTATGACGAACCATGCCCCATAATCAGGAAAGTGATGCAAGGTATTGTGCAATGTCCCGACGGGTAAGGTCATGTCAGGAGGTTTCTGCCCAGAATCCACTGATCGTGATTGTGATAGGGACTGAAATTCAGATGATTTAAGAAGCCTGCTTACATGGATCCCGGCACCCAAAGATGACTGGGCTCTGCAGTGGTTGCCAAAGCCGTGCACGCGGTCCATGATCGATTGAAGAAACTCCTGTGGTCCGTGAACGCGTGAACTCGGATCATCCTTCGAAAGCCCATCTGTTTTTGGGTTCCACCGCAGCATACACACTTAATTGATACCTCGCTCTTCCATATCGTGTCGTCTCGGGAAGACACCCAGTGACAGAATGATTTGTGAGGGACGATGGATCGCGACGGGTGAGTCTGACGCGGAGTTTCGTCAACTGTCATCAATCAAGACTTCCGAACGTCGTTTTGACACCCACGTGCTTTGCGGAAGGATGATTTCCGTCCGTCCCATCGTGGAGTCGTGCCCGTGAGTAAGATTGCAATCGGCTGACACCCCAGATTTGATCCGCCCGTCATCGACGTGTCGCAATCAGCGTATGCTCGTGGTAAGGGTAGACGAACTGCCTCAGGGCGACTGTTTAGTAAGGCCCGCCGTCACTGTATCGCGATCAGTATTCAGTTGTCAGTATCTACTATCAGCCTGAGCGCCACCAACAGCCAGTGGTGGACCGGTTCTTAACCCATGACTGCTGGCTTTCCCGGTGTGCATAGAATGCCCCGAAGGAAACATTGAGTAGCCAACAAGGTTTCACGTTGTAACCTTGCCCAAACCTTGGCTTCTTAGTTGGACGCCTTGAAACAACTTGGGGGTTGATTCGGACTGAGAGGATGATGGGGGACGCGTCTTTGCCTGTTGGACCACAGCCATTGTCGCAAAACCACAGGCCGATCGACAATGTGGACGGCGCGACTGTGTATCAGTGGTGCGCATGGAGCCATCGAGTCTGGGATGGCTCCACGGATCTGTCGATCTGCGTGCCTGCCGCGGCTGCCGGCGCGCTCAAGTTGAATCTCATCGGATAATCGGGCAACGTCGAGCCTTGTCCAGGCACGATGGTAACAAGACGGGGCCCACCTGGACAGCTCTGGCTGGTGAGTTGACTCAGACGGCGTGGGACCACACCAAACCCAGTGCAGGGCGCAATGGACGCCAACGTCGGAATGGAAGCAGACGCGGAACGGATACGCCCAGAGCTGACAGTCGTGTTGGATCGGAGTGCCCCGACATCCGAAAACAAGAAGCCATATAAAGTGCCTCGCCTGGGTCACCCTAGCCAACTCATGACCATGCCTTCCGTCTCCTTCGCGCCTCCCCCTACCGTGCTGTCGAAACAATTCGACGCAGGCCAAGAGCCCACCTTCGCGTTCGCAAGGTTCCGATCCGACGTTTGTCTCGTCCAACGTGAGTACTAGCCCCTGTTTCAAGTTGTCATGGCCGAGTCTGACTCGGAGCCGCTTCCCGTAGTGGTTGGACAGACCACCGTCGATCCATCGAGCACCCCCTTGATCGATGTTGACGTCTTTCGGCACGAATTCGTGTCCATATTCCGCTATTCTCATTCCACGCGCGTGCACCCGCTCGAACTCAGGGTGCTTGAGCCCCTCGACAACCATGCTGTCCGCTACGAACCAGACAACGGCACCGTATTTCTTGCAAAGGGCCTAATGGCTCACCTCAAGTGCATCCTGGACAAGCCGCACAGGTTCCACATGCGCAGACAGCGGAGTTGACGTTCATTTCCTAGATTTGTCTCCGTCAGAGGATCGTACCTTACGTTTTATTTCTACTCATTTATCTGCAATTGTACACTATCTGCATGGTCCATTTACTTCTTCATTCAGCCACAGTCATGGTATTCACAACAATATGTATCATACACTGCTCGGCTGCATCGCGTAATTCATAGCGAACATCCCGCATCATGCAATGTAATCCACGTAGCATCTGACCAAATTCCCGATCCCGATGTCGCCGCGCTTGAGGGATAGCTTATCTACGCACTTGATGGTATGATGCGCGTTCGTCTCCTCGTCCACCAAGAACCGGCTGGTCGTATCAATCGTTCTGTGAACGATATGCCAAGGGTCGGCTGCTAGGCCAACCCATCTATTCACGTGGTCTGGCAGAATCAAAAAGACATCACTGAACGATGGATGCGTCCTGCTGTAAGTCACATCTCGTCATCCATGACGCACACAGGCAAGTCCATACCCACATATGACGTATATCTCGTGTGCTACCGCAGATGAGACCATGGCGAGTAATTTGCTAAACTCGTCCCCACTCGCGTACTCTTCGGAATTGATGGCAAGAAGAGGTATCGAAATAGTTTTATCCCAAGGATGTAACCCTGATCACAGGTGAGTCTAGGCAGAGAAAACAGTGGGAACGCATACGTACGATCTGTAGCAGGGTCAAAGGTGACCACATGACTGAATCCAAACCGATGGTCTGCTGCAGCGACCATCTAACGTGTACCATCAGAGGTACGAAGATACAGATTTCGTCAGGAAGCTTACAGCCAAACTTCCCCCGAACGAGTGCCCCGCAATGATAGGTTTCGCCACCTCCATCGCGTGCCACCCTTCCCAATCATGCCGAGATGACGTCATTCCCACAGAAACAAGTCCTGTGCCTTGCGACAGTCGATGCAGAGCCTGAAGCGCGCCTTCGACCTCAGCGAGACGAATACGGAGCTGGACGTGCCGAAGCATCGTGTCGTTCACGGGCTGTACTTCTAGGTCGGCCCACCTACCGCCGAGTCAGATATGCTCATGTTCTTTCAATCGAGCGCACTCGAGATGGTTCCAATCCAACCAATAAAAGTCACTCGTCTCCCCGCGCTCGTTCGTCATTCGCACACTCGGACCCGTACCGTCGCGATGTTCAATTGCTGCGACGATATACCCGCGCGACGCCAACTCACCGCAGATCGCCGACTGTCAAATAAGGGTGCGCGACGACATCTCGCGAGTGAAAATGGCACTCACGTTCATCAGCTGCGAGCAGCCCACACCGTGGCTAAACAAGACGACCCGCCATTTCCCCGAATCGGGCGGTTCTCTCAATGGTGCGTCTTTGATGCCCGGAAACGTCGTTCCCCACGTGATGAGCGCCACGATGACGTCTTTTGGTGGAACGAGCAACGTGTCAGCGACTACTCACCCAGTACGAAACGACGCACAGATGACAAACTTGCAAAGCGGGTTCGAGGACCAATTGGCCATCCTAAGCAAACCATCCACCGTTGGGACCAACCTGTCCGTATCCTTTCAGAAATGGATCGAGTGCAAGCCATCTCAGGAGTCACCTCGGGAACCAGACGACGCGTGCCTGCCGCGCTGTTGTCAGCTGGGTCGGATAAAAGAGGGTAAACATGATGGTGTCCAGAGTGATGCCAACTTTTCCGCCTGGCATGTCTCGTCGACTGAACGAACCAAAGGTTTGCGCCGGGACGGGCAGTTCGACGTCTCGGACGCCCACAGGATAGCGTCCACTGTAGGCGGGCAAGGTCCGTGAAAAGAAGGTGCCAAAAGTCGAGCGTCTCGGGAGGGAGAAGGTGCTCCCACCATTCCATGCCATGACAGTGGAATAAGACGCTAGTGCATTTGGGTCTCATTGAGCGATCAGTTAGCGTACCTGATAATGGACAGCATTGGTAACCCGAGACGCCGTTTCCTTCTTTGAAACAATCCCCTAACTTGGGGTCCAAGTGCTTGTGTGACCCAAGCACGATCCTCCACTTTCTGCGTCTGCATGCCTCTCCCCCGCAGTTACGGTTCAAACCTCCCTACCCAACCAGCATCTGTCAATGGAAGTCCAATAATTGTATTTCGCCCCAGTCATGTCTCCCGGCGGTCGACGTGTCGCGATAGCACAGCATCTTCGCACCGCTTCATCATCCTATCACTCCAGAAGTTCAGAGCCAAGTGTCTAAAGTCCATCACGGGGTTTTTTTAGCCCATGTATCGCAACCACCCGCGGTTTGCGTATTATTATCACCCCAAAAAGTTGTGTGGTCTTTTCTTTCACCCAGCAAATAGAATTTAGTAGTCCTGACCCGGATTCTTGTGCCCGAGATGTCTTGTGATATCGGTACAAATCGGGGTGTTTCGAAAGCTGTACTGGCGTTCAGGACTCCGCTGACACCCTGTCAATTCGGGGATCATTACATCTGTCTCCCTTTTGAGATGAAATGAAGGTTGTGGTCCCCTGCTGATGATACAAGGTGAGGCGACACGTGCGCGCACAAATCGAAATAAAGGTCTCTTTAAACATGAGATGGAACCCTAATCTTCGATGACGTGTCTGTGATATGGAAGCCTGGTCAGTGTCGCTGGGTCTGAGTAACACGGGCGCAGTTCTATGCCTTCAATCCACCATCCTTCACCTCTTGCATCTTTGCACCCCCATCCCGTCGTTCATCCCACCACCTCTCTAATCCCCTCAGCACCGCATAACTGAGCGCCGCGACCACGAGCCCGACATAGATCCCACAGTCCCCCGACCCGTATCTCGCCACTGGACCCACATACCACGCCTGCGACATGAACGGCACCAACACACCAATCGCGATCAGAAATGCCACCACCGCGGGCATGCTCCGTGGAAGTAACCCTGGCGAGTTCCACGCCGCGATCGGGTACGCCGTCTCGCTGAACGACCCACCGCGAAACAGGATGTGGTCGACGGTGATGATGCCCACAAAAGCCGCGCTCCAGTATCCGATGACGTCTGCCGGAAAGCGGGACAGCATGAGACAACTCGACGGACGAGGACGGTACTGACTTACCGCATATGTCGACCAACGTTGTGTAAAACGTTTGGGCACCAATAATAGCGACCGGGATCGCGCTGCAGTAACGGTTGAGATTGTATGCATTCAAGCGAAAACATGACGCACATGGCTTCAGAGATCAGGATATACACCCAACGCGGCACTCTGGAGAACCAACTGGCGGCGGACATGAGACTTGTACTGAACGTGTACATCCCTGGCGCGGTCGCACTCGGGACACTCAGAGCGACGAGCACGGTGAGGAGCTTGCCGAAACCGCCGAGCGGGGTCAAGACGCCATATAACAAGCCTCCAACAGACGTGTTGTTCTGGGAAGAGGCATACCACGCAGGGACGTTGGGGGCCGCGGCCGCAAAGGCCGCTCCGAGCACTTGTCCTACAATCTGTCATCTAAATGGGTTACGCGGACTTTTCAAGGTCACAGAAGACTTACATTTGGGATCAGTAAACCAAGATACACGTAGAGGAACATCCTTTTGCTTTAAACCGGTGAGAGTCTACCTAATTCGAAATATAAAAGACGGAACCTACGATGATGCAGCTGGACTGTGATAAACACCATAGTCAGGGGTCATCGTACCCCAGCTGATGTTACTAGCAGCAAGTACAGACGCAAAGGAGATAACTGAACTTGCAGTAGAGGAAGGAACTGTCACGGATTGAGAAGCATGTAATTGTGGGTATCCAACAACGAGCATGCAAATGAAAGCTATGACGTTGGGCACCCATGCAACGCTTTCATACCTGTGCACAAGCGTTAGTCAACGTCGAACCTGATACCGTACTCCTTACCAATGAAGGAAACGATAACCGAGGAACGTCACCTACAAGTTGCTCAGTGTATCTCAGTATAAATGTAGTGGAATGTTACGGACAGCAAGCGAGATGATGGAAATGATCACAATGCCTAGTGTGTCATTCAGATGTGGGCTAACGCTCGCCAATGTTTGCCCGCCGATGATACTATTCAAGATCACCCATCCTTGCATCGAGAAAACGTTGAGCACGCTTGGTATTATGGACCCGTAATACCTTGAAACGAGTCGGCACCACGTGTTGGAGCCATTCTCGGTCACTCACCCCCATGCAAAGCGCGCTTGCACCATCGCACGCATTCCCAACTTAGGTCCAAACACGGCGCTGCGCACCCGGACATTCAGACACGTGTGCTGATCCGAGGAATTTCGACTCACAAGTAAGCGGGGAAGAAAAGAGTCCTGACGTCTCTTGCGTGAGCGACAGCATACACAGAATCAAATAAAGACCCCACAAGATGTCGACGACGACAGCGGTCGCGATCGTATCGCGGACGCCTAGCGAAAAGAACGCAGGTCCTGTCGTTCCACCGCTGAAGCTGCGAGATATCGGATCAGATTGTTCTCCCTTCCACGCACATGCGTCCACAGCACGCACGCGAGGATGTTCATGTTGGACGAAAACCACACGAAAAATAGTTGGTACCATCGCGTGTCGATTCGTTCCGCCGCGGGGATTGGCGCAATGCTGTCAGCGACGTGCTGATAATCACGAGCCAAGCGAGTTGGAGTAGGAATCAACATACCCGTGCGTTTCGACACCATAGTTGGCTAGGAGGACCGTGGCACGATGTAGGAACCGGAGAGGCGCATTCTCGTTATTTGCTTTCCCGTCATGACCCTTCTCTGACACGTATAATGAATCCGACTTTGTAGGAACATCGAAGGGAACGGAAGACATCTCAATTGTGCAGGTTGTTTGGCTCGATGGGTCGCTGTGGGTCCGTCGGCCAGAGGGCGAAGGGGAATTCAACAATAGCTTCATTCCCCGTTCATATTTGAGAACCTCTAGAGCAGCACATGGATTTTCGGATCACATCGGCCTCAGACGCCTCTTTTGTATACCCTAGCTCAGTCGAGGAGTCCGACTACTACGCACGATCATCCGTCGGTGAATATTTGAATCGAGAACCGACAACTCACCTTGTCTTTATGACTCCCGACGGCTACCAGCTGGGAGTCGAATTGAAATTGGAAATGCTTTCACACTCCGCGCGCTATTTGAGCCTGGGAGTGAGCGCTTGAGCTGTCACAGGACTCAATTCCGACCATGGCGCCTTCAACTGAAATGGTCAATCAGATACCATCAGGTCAAAGACGCTCTGAATTCTCGATTGCCGTAGGATGCAATGCGATCGTCGATGAGATGGTACCTATAGTAACTGTTGAAGGCATCCAGTTTGGACAGTACTGGCTACCCAGGAAGATATATCACCCGCGATACACTTAACTCTTGCGTGGAATCTACTAGTACGGCCGCGCGGTTGTTCGCCGCTTGTCTCAGGTTCCCCTTCTCTCGCCGAGGGTTGGCACACCATCATTCATAAACGGAACTTGTCTATCCACATGGTCTTTTATTACTATATCCCAGAGAAAATGTGGACTCCGATGGAGTATACCTTCCATATTCCCCCATTCATCTCTGGGGATCAAGAACGGCCTCACAAACTTTTTTGTGCACCGACGCAAGCGGCCACGTGCTTTCCGATGTGGGATACCTTGGCGCGAACGAAGACAGATAATCGGCAACAAACGGGGCGCCGCTCGCGAGGCGGTCGAATGGAAATAAACTTGAAGTACTAAGTGTTGTCAGGGGATCATCATCGTCCCGTCAACCGGTCTCGTTACTTGATCTGATGATCGATGAGATCTTACCGATGAAGCTGAATATTAAGAATCCCGAGCTTTGTGGTCATCGACAGGAACATACCAAAACTCTCCAAACATGGTCCATGCTGTGGCTTTCACTCATTGAGTGTTTCGACGCATTATCACTAAAAACCAGCCAGCATCTGCAAAGGCCTGTATACCGTGACCACTTGACAAGGCCTTGCCAGAGCTCTGATTGGGCGCCAGCCCACAAAAAGAGTCCTCAACGTAAGGAACGAAAAACGCAACGAAAAGTGCGTTTGGTTTGCTGATTAGCAGGTGACTGTCCAGATTTTTACTCACGCCCACTACCCACTCGATCATAAGAGGCTTGTTCGAGTAATATCACCGCAGAAAACTGGGCAGACCAGCAAAAGGAAATCCTGTAGTCCTGGGAAATACCACTATGCTCCTTGACCTCCCAGATGAATCTGTCGGGTCCACGTGAACAAGATATTGATGCAAATCAAGATGTCTCGGAAGCTGAGCCGGCGTTTGGGAGCTTCGCAGAAGAACCATGTTCTGCGCTGGCAGCGTTCTGACAGCGGAGAGGACTGGTATGCCACAAACGTTGTGTTCAAGTTATTGTTGGTGAAGCTTCGAGATGTCATTCAGTGTGGAGTACCAATGATTGCCAATGGGTGCAATAGCTTAGTGAACTTGAAGGTAAAGCGGATACAATAAGATTCAGAGCACTGATTCGGAAGGTGGTCCTTCAAACAGCATGTCATTGTCATGTTTGCTCACCAAAGGTGAAGAAATCGTTGAAGTAACAACCATCAGTGGATAAGCTCACTCGTAGCTTATGAAATGAGGCAAATCAATGTGTTGAAAAGGTATGGCGACAAGCTGGCAGACCCTGGTGCGCACCGCAAAGTGCAAGGACACCTACCCTCAGACCTACGCAAGTTGCACCAGGTTAGCGCTTTTTAGTTGGCGTAGTGCCACCGCAACTTGTAACAGCTATTAATTATTTCGTGGGCCAGGTGAAGGCTTGCGGTTCGTCCAGCGAAGACAATTCCCGCTTCGTCTGGTTTACAGTACCACCTTCAAAACAGTTGTCAAGGACTCACCCTCTCTCGCTCACGTAATCTACCTTCACACTCAATCGTTCATTCCTCTAACATGTGATAGCACAGGTGCATAGCGGGAAACAGGTAACCTCGTTTAACATATTATTAACAAGTTGCACAGCGTATGCACCCCCTACGCGCACTCCCGCTCCGTTCCGTGCAGTCGTTGCACAGCACCCATGCTTCGTCCCCCTTCCATTGACATCAAGGACCCCCGTTGATCCAGTCGTTCTGGAATATCCGGTCCCCATTTTGCGGTACCGTGGAGCGAGCCGCGGGTGCGCTGATCGCTGCACAAACAGCCTGACATCGTTGATCATGGTAGCGCAAATGTCTGTCTAGCATTATCAACCGAGGGGACGGCTTGTATACTGGTGAGAATCAGCCCCCGGGGGAATCAGGTGTGCTTCCTGAAGCAAGATCTGACACCAAAACGAATGGGTGTTGCGGTTGTCAGCGGGTATATAAACCTCGCTTCAGTCACCTACTGACCTCAGCACCTCTCGTCTCATACGCTCAGTCTCTTATACTATCATGCACATTGTTAGCAAGTCCTTCATCGCTCTCATCGCTGTCGCTGGCCTGGCGTCCGCCTGCGACGTGATTTGGAACCCCTACTGCAGTGACTCTTGTAAAACTACCTGTCTTTCACTTCATAGGATGCACTGAAATGTGTTTTTGATCACAGATTGCCAAGGAGAAGCCACTTGGGTCCCGGACGTCGGATCATGCACGGTGCCGGGCATGTACTATGAGTGCAACTGCTACTTCTCCTAGAACGACGTGGTGTGTACCCGACCAGTCGCTCAGATTGTCCTTCGAGACTAATCCTGTACAGTGCACAGCACTGCACACATTTCAATGGGTCGGAATTCTTGGAACGGTTGGAACTGGTGTTGCTTCTTAAGACTCGGTGGGAACATGTTTGTTTACTATGTCCTACTTAGTATGTAGACACTCCCCCTTGTCAAGATCATGTTTGTGGCCTGGATAATTACAGTGGTTGCGGAGTACGATGAGAATGTCGTCTGTTTTTTTGTGTGTGAGACTGCCGTTGTCCCAGTTGATCATGGAAGGTACAAACTTATCATGATAATCCCTTTATGACACCTTGTATAGTGTCACATTGGTATTATCTGTAAGATCGATTATATAGCCCTAGCTTATAACGGTAAGTTCCTTACGCAAGTTGTATCGTGCGGTTGCAATGCATCAGAGGTGCTACGTTTTGTGCAACACACGAAGAATCTCAATTATGCCAGAATTATATAACTAGGTAAATCAGGGATGCCACTGCCATTTGTGAACTCGAAGTTCTGTATGTTGCAGCTGGATCGTGTATACAGTGATTTCACGATCCCGTATGTATTTCCACCCAGTGACCCGATGTCGGTTAGTTCCACTTGTTTCACAATACATATCAAAGGCTTGGATTCTGATATCGACCAGCTGGATCTCCCGACCTCAGGAGATGAAGATTGTTGATAAACCTGCCCCATGAGAAGTACTGGTATGCCACATGAAATCCGCCTGTTACCTGTAAGCCTGGCGGCTCACTGGCGTCCTAGTCACGTGCCATATCATGTGTATCTCACCGTAGAATAGCAGAGTCACCCTTGTACCCGTACGCCGTTACAGAGTTTGGTCCAGTTCGCTTGTCCGCTCGTCTCAGTGTTTCCGCCGTTGGCTACGGCCTGCTTCCATTACCATTCTGACGTGACTGGTCCATTCACATCATTTATGAATCACCATATGACGGATCCACGGTTGTCGAGCCTGAGGCCATCTCGTCACCTGTGAAGGCAGCAGGAAGCAATCTTAAGCTAGAGTATGCTTATCGCTTGAAAGCACGAATATCATTATCACCGCTAACTGTGGACGTCACTGAGTTTCACAGTCGGTTGCGACCTATTGGTGCTCTCATATTCACGCTTGCGACCTCATTCCACGAGCAGCATAGGGGTGATCCGGGTGCAGTTCTGGATTTTGCCTATGCCTTCAGTCCACCATCCTTCACCTCTTGCGTCTTTGCACCCCCATCCCGTCGTTCATCCCACCACCTCTCCAATCCCCTCAGCACCGCATAACTGAGCGCCGCGACCACGAACCCAACATAGATCCCACAGTCCCCCGATCCGTATCTCGCCACTGGACCCACATACCACGCCTGCGACATGAACGGCACCAACACGCCAATCGCAATCAGAAACGCCGCCACTGCAGGTGTACTCCTCGGAAGTAAATCCGGTGAATCCCACGTCGCGATCGGGTACGCCGTCTCGCTGAACGATGCACCACGAAAGAAGACGTGCTCGGTGATCACGATACCCGCAAAGGCCGAGCTCCAATATCCGATGATGTCTGTCAGTGGGCGAGTCCGTGTAAGACGAGTCGACGAGCGAGGATATGTTTGATTCACCGAGCACGTTGACGAAAGTCGTGTAGAACTTTTGGGCGCCGACGATGGCGACCGGAATCAAGCTTCAGCGACAGTTCAGTTTGTGAATCTGATCATCCTTTGCGAGAAAGCACACAACGTACATGGCTTCAGAGATGAGGATATATACCCAACGTGGTACGAGGGAGAACCAATGGGCAACAGACATGAAGCTCGTGCTAAACGTATACATCGTTGGTGCACATGCGCTCGGTATCGTCAGTGCGACGACGACGGTGAGGAACTTGCCGAAACCACCCAATGGGGTCAGGACGCCGTACAATAAGCCTCCGACAGACGTGCTGTTTTGGAAGGCATCGTTCCACACAGGAACTCTGGGAGCCGCAGCGGCGAACGCTGCTCCAAGCGCGTGACCGGTGATCTATCATTCAAGATGAGTTACACGGATGACTGAAAGTTGCCAAAAAAAAACTTACGCTTGGGACCAGGAAACCGAGGTACGTGTAGAGGAAAATCCTTGGGCTATTCATCGAGTAAGCCTGTGACTGGAAAAATAGAGCATGCAACCTACGATGATGCAACAGGACTGTGGTAAACACCGTAATCTGGTGTTATCGTACACCAACTGATGACACTAGAAGCAATAGTAGACGCAAAAGAGATGATGGAACTTGCTGTAGGAGAGGGAACCACTACAGATTGATTAGCACGTAATTGTGCATATCCGACAGATAACATGGCAATGAAAGTGACGACATTGGGTACCCAAGCAACACTTTCATACCTGTTGACAAGCCTTAGCTAAGTCGCAGCCCAATATCTCAATTCTTACCAATGAAGGAACCGATAACCGAAAAATGTGATCTGTGCAGAAATCGTTCAGGATACTTCAGGACACCAACAAAACGGTACGGACAGCAAGAGAGATCAGTCCGATGATCACGATACCCAGTGTGTCGTTCACATATGGGCTCACGCTCGCCAGGGTTTGGCCCCCAATGATGCAGTTCAGAATCAAGAATCCTTGCAAAGAGAAAACGTTGAGTGCGCTCGGTATGATGGATCCGTAATATCTTGAAACGCGTCGACGCCGAGCATCCAAATGAGTCTCGGTCACTCACCCCCACGAGAAGCGCGCCTGCACCATCGCTCGGGTCCCCAATTTTGGTCCAAAAACGGCACTAGAACACGGACAGTTAGATTTGTGCATGAATGTGAAACGTTCTTAACTCACAAGTAGGCGGGTAAGAGGCAAGACCTCACGTTCTTGGCGTGAGCACCGGTATACACCGAATTATGACGATCGACTTCTTACAGGACGTCGACCACAACAATGATTGCGATCGCATCGCGAACGCCCAACGAAAAGAAGGCGGGCCCTGCAGTTCCAGTGCCAAAACTACAAGAAGTAGCATCAGATCGCACCACCTGACACGCGTCTTCTTTCAATTACGTACGCGAGGACATTCATGTTCGCCGAGAACCACACGAAAAACATCTGATACCACCGTGTTTCGACTCGTTCCGCCACTGGGACGGGTGAGATGCTATTCGCAATGTCCTGCTGAATACGGGACGGGCGGAATCGAGCAACGATGAACATACCCGTGTGTCTCGACGCCATAGTGGGTCAGGATTGCGGTGACGCGATGCAGAAATCGGAGAGGCGTGTACTCTTTGTTTACTTCATCGTGATGTTTGTCATTGATGCCTTTCTCCAGTACGGTCAGCGAAACTGAATTAGCGGGAGCGTCGAGAAGAATAGAAGACATTCGTGACGTGGAGGCGATGGGCGACCCGGAGGTGTTGAGGTGCGTTCCTCAGAAGGTGGAAGAAATGTGAATGGTCAGTCAACGCTGGTATATATATTTGAGGGTGTCTAGAGAGGTCGTATGACCGGCCGGGTTACTCGGATCCCCGTCGGCCGTGCGCATCTGGGGTAGCGTTTATATGGCACGGGCCGTGACTCGGTCCGCACCGCCGTCAGCTTCAAGTTTGCGCATTTAGCATGGTGTGGACGTGTACTACTCCATTGATCCAATAATCATTGAAAGAAGCTTTGACCGCCTTGCCAATCTACATTCCTAAACATTGAGTTAGCTGCTGGGTCCTCGGTAATCATCGCTAAAACAGTTCGAATGTGAAATGTCTAGCGCTGCAGATAGGCTTTTGATAGGTTGGCTACACTGCCAGGTTGCGATGCGACCCTGATTCACGGCATCGAAGACATTGGGTACTTCTTTACATGATCATGAGGGCCGCACCAGTTGAACAATGGGCGTAAGCCTAACTTGAAACTTGATCGCGTTTACACGTAAGCTAGAGCACAGCAGATAAATGCGACAAACCATCAATGCAACTAGAACACCACATTCACAACAAATTCGACCCCACTCTACAGTTATGTACCCCACGAGTCCACGTCCATGTCAATGGTATGCATCCGAGACAAGATATCCAAGAGAATATATAACCCACGATATATTCGACTTCCCGCGTGGCATCTGAATCCTACATTCCGCGTGCTTCAGAACCTCGCCTGTCTTCAGCACGCCCACCGTTCTTCGGCATCATATCTTTCATCTTGCGGAGGCCGTAATATGCTGGCCACAACACACGTTCAACGTAGTGAGTTCCGCCCTGGTGGAAAGAACTGTGCTCCTGGAGGGCGATGACAACCCATGCAGTAATCAGGGTCAGGATGACTGTGCTCTCGATATACGTAGTCAAGGACTCGAGGGTGCCGGGGTTGATCTCTCGGACGTTCATTCCAAACACGCTCTACCAGCGTCATCATGAGTCATGGAAGGAAACCAACGATGTAGACAACTCACGGCAAGGAAACTGGCAGGCAGGAATATCATGGTCAGATACGATATCTGTTAATCACCCATTCATGTCAGCAGGTAAAACAGGGTGAACATTCGCGACTCACTTGTTTCATGGCGGCAGAGTCCCGCATGGTTGCCAAGGTCAGTTTCTGCATGCTTTTACTATCTTCAATGTTGACGGTGGAGAAGGCCTGGACAGATCCATTAAGAAGGTCCATGGAGGGCATTGCATGAGACGAACCAGCCTCATTGCATTTTCTAGCCGATCCGACTGTATCTTCCTCTGGTTCTCCAGTCGTGCAATTTCGGATAACAAGTTGCCTGTTTCCAGCGTCATGAGGGCTTTGGAACTCTGTCGTTCTTCGGCGCTCCAAAGATCATCCATGGCTGGATTGTCCGTATCGCGCACGAATTCGACCGATTTTTTGAAGTCACGGAGAAGTTGTTGGTAGTACAAGATATGAGCTTGAAGCTTGTGTAACTCTCGCGTGTGCGCAGTGTGTCGGTCACCAGGTTCCCGTCCCTCGGGGTCGTCGCCCCGGTTAGTTGGTTTGGCCTCCTACAATAACCACATAAGCACGCATAGACCACGGAGAAACACGGCCTTACTAGTTGCTCGCTCAAAGTTCCATAAAGCGTCTCGAGCGCCTCATCCCACGCATATAGCGCATACCAGAGGACAGCAAGAAACACGAACGTTGGATCCTTTGACTTTGCATAGATTTTCTGCCAATATACACTATCACCAGTTCTTTGAACAAGTGATTGGAGGTGTTTAGCTGTCGTTTTTTGAAATCCTGAATGGTGGTGATATGATATAATGAGGCTAACGTCCCGCCTACGAACCATGTGGATGGCGAGTAAATCTTGGAGCAATATTTTTTTGTCTGAACAACTGTCACTGGGTGCAAACGGATATATCGTGACGTTGATACATACCAGAGAGAACGAGAGGGGCCTGGGTATCAATGGTGTGCTTGGTATCTAGCTCAAAGTTAATCATGGAAGGCGTGAGGTCAGATGCGGCAGATACCTGTGAGAGCCGCTTTTCCTGCTTTTTCAGTTGAATAGTCTGTCAGACCCGATGTGGGAGTCTCCCTCCCTCGTTGGTCATTATTGACTGCGCGTATAAAGGGGAGAACGACAGTGATATCTGGGGAGCATGAGCTGCGTACAGACAAGGCATGGGACAGATCACGTACGATCCCCTTCCCCGCGTATGGGGTTTTCCTGATATCGCGATGGAATCCAGTTTGCAGATGAGGCAAAGAAGAACGGCTCAATGTCATATCTGGGTGCCATGAGGATGGAACAGGCGCTCATCACAAGCCACGTACATTTCTCCCAATACCTGCAGCACGTCCAGTGTAATACTCTCAATGAAAAGCGCTCTCAGGCGGAGGTCCGAACTACCGGACTATAAACGTGTCACGCTCGTATCGATAAAAATGAAGTGGAACAACACACTCACTGGTTCGCTTAGATGTTTTACAGCCTCCCAGAACGTCTTTACTACAGACAGGTCCGAGGGTATCTTGTCAGTCACCTCCTCCGCGCTAAGCTTGATGAACTTTCCATCCTCAGCCACGTCCACTTTGTGTATTTGACACTCGTAGTTATCTTTGCATATCGTCTTCATTTGACATCGGTCCACCTGGTCTGGCGTCCAATTTCCGAAACGGCTTTGTGGATATCCGCTCCATGGCTTGTCCGGGTCGAGGGTGGTAGACTTTCCGCTGACATCATGTCTGTCTTGGTCAAAGTCCATCCATGGCCACGGTGCTGATGGCGCTGCATGCCGGTATCTGCAGACATTAAAAATTCTCAGCGAAATGCCACAAAAATAACTCACTTGGGTGCTGGTACCCTGTTCTCTTTCTCAAAGTCTGCAACGTCCTGAGGGAACGTTAGTCGGATTGGGGTTGCTGCGGTCATCGTTGGAGGGTAGGGAAGAGGAACAAGTGCTGTTAGACATGTGTTGCCTAAAATCGGCGCTACCGAGTAGCCGGGCGCTCGTCCGGTCTAGACAAATCACCGACCTGAGCAAGAACTAGAAGCGAGAATGCATGTCAAGTTTGATGGGCGTCCCTAGAATGCGTGCGAGTTGACCACGCATATGATTGGTGCACAGAACAGCACCCGCGGTGTTAAAGAGGTTGCCATCCGTCCTTGGCGTGATGATTGTGAACGTGAAGTGCACTACATCCCGCCCATCCGCAGGAGAACGAAGTTTGGATGTTCATTTTCCAGCGTCGCGCGCGCTGAACTTGGGGTCCCGCGTACAAATCTATGTCAGAAGTCGGCTTGGCCATCAATACCTGCTACGTGTGGATGGTAAGAGTACCTCCATCGACAACCAGGCACAGGCGGCGGTGGCTAACGAAATTCGAACCCCGGGCCAGCGCGGTATCATCGGACATGTGCATGCAATCGACGCCACATTACAAGTCGTAGTACACAAAGGCCTACTCGTAGGTCAGCTCCTAAACAATCGATCGCTTCTGTCCAGCAGAACGCGGCGTGCCCTCCCCTCTCGACCTTGACTTGCCATTCGGAGCTTTCGAGCTACTCTTCTCCTTCGGCTGCCTGAAACACATGAACTCAACGTGGGTCGCCCGCCGACTTTCAGCTAATATCCTCTTGACGTTATCGAGGTGTCCCTGTAAGTTCTCATCCCCCGGACGTCGGGCGTAAGCCATCGATATTTTGTTGTAAAGCTCGGAAAGCGTCTTGGTCGCTGCAGGCGAAACGTAACGCGCCAAGGTTTGATGGATGAATTCAATTTCGAGGGTCGCCTGCATAAATAATGAGCAACTGCTGGCCGAACAAGCGACCATGATGGATCTACCCGCAGCATCCCTCCCATGCCGAAACGTTTGACCTGCTGGAAGGAGCGCAAGGCTTCATCTGCGGCGTCCTCGACCAGCGCATGCAGAACACGATCAAGCAGTCCCTGTGCAACGCGGCTGACCTGCGCATGAATCTCCACTAGCGTCATCGACACTCGGAACATGTAAGGTCGAATTTCTATTTGGGATCCGGAGTTCTTTTACGTCCAGGAGTTCAAAGGCATCGCGCTTACCAGTTGGCTGGGGGGTTTCGTACCAATCCATCTCGCGGTCCAGAATGCCTTCCCGTAGTATCTTGGTTACCATCGCAGACTTGGGTTTTACGTACGCATCAAACAATTTCATGTCCAATGTTTGCGCCACCTTGAGGAGTGTCTGCAAGAAGCGCGGTCGTTATCATTTTAGAGCGTGGTAACGGAAAACGCACATTCCGATCCTCTTCTTTGGAAACACCAAATGCACTTTCGATCTGCGAAATCACATTTGGAATCAGGGTCTCAGAGAGGTACACGAAATTGGACAACACGAGAAGTAGTCGGGTGTCCTACTTAACGATTAAACGATTGAGATCTGACAAACCTATCGTACTCACCACATCCTTCAAATCGAACGGTCTCGATAGCACTTGTTGGCCTGAACCAGAAGTCTCTGTCATAACCGTCCACTCGGGAGAGGTCAGATCAACCAAGCCATCTAGAAAGGCGTAAACCGCGTCCAGGAATGCTCTCGTGATCTTCGTTGCGAGTGCAGGTGAGATTTGGTTCTGCTGTATGGTCCGGAATGAAGTGGAAGTTGCCGATAATTCAATCCCACCAGCCAACTTCAACGCAGACGTGGTCAGATGTCTCTGGAAAACATCAAGGAGAAACATAAACTGTGTCACAGAAGGATCTGGCGTAGATGGCGTCCACGTCTCCAAGCGGTGGAATAGACCCGCATCTGTTGGCTGCTGGGTTAGTGGCATATGTGAAGAAAGTTAGAGGTGACAACCTCGTCGCCAAACACGGACCAGGACGTCTCCAAACTTCCACCGGGCGCTGTCTACCAGATTCTTGAGACTTGAGCCTGCCTCGGGAACAATGTCCATTCCCGTCACCTCAGTCGCACAATCGTGAATTTCGACGAGTATCTTGATCAAAAAGTGGGCCGTAGTCAAGGAGTTCGAGTGCTTCGGAAGTAACTTCGGCAAGGGATCACTGTTGTTCCTTTGCATCACGATTGCGTCGGAAAGACTGAAAAATTCAGATAGTAGTGAAACATAGAGCTTCACAATGTCAAGCGCCATTTGGCTGCATTGCTGAGCGCTTCGACGTGAACCAGATGGCTGAAATCTCGACATCAGTAAATTATCCTAGCGACCAGGCGTTACGCGCACCCTCTTGAACTTGCCCTCTATAAAGCTTCTAGCAATCTTCCAGAAATTGGGAAGTGAAGAAAGCAACGTCTCAGACATGTTCTTGATCATCTCGAATATGGTGTCCCAAACTTCACGACCTCCACTCTGAGCTGAAAGGTTGGTTGGTGGGCAGGCAGTATGCAGGCAGAGAACCATCGACAACTCACAGATCACGGTCTCGGGTTGTTTCGTGTCAAGGGAAGCGAGGCAAAGTTGTAACTGAGACTTGAGTGAGGTGTTGAGCCCATCACTATCACCAATCTCAGGAGGGATCTGACTCAATGTTTCTGCCGGAACCGGGAACATCAAAGGCATCCTGCAAGAAACAGCACTGCGGACCTACTGTTGATCGCTTCAACTCCAGATCGATACGAGGCATTAATCTGCTTCACCACGTGGGTATGTTGGGTGTCAAAATAGGTCCATATCGGGTCCTCCGAGATATTCAACTCCAGCAAGATCCTTTCACACGATTAGTGAATGCACGTTTCACAACAATAAACAGCACACACTCGATCGTTTTTTCGTGTTCTTCCACGCTCCGGTTCGGTTCCTGCAGTTTCGACAGGAGAATGGACCTCATCTCCGCCATGACCTTCTCGACGTTAGACCAGACCTTTTCCAATATCCGTTTCTGTTCGGACGCTAAACTGTCCAACTTTCCGTTCGAGGATTCGGCAGGCATCATTTGACCTTGGCGGGAATCTCGAAGAAATTTCCCCTTGTTGTATGTCCGTAAAGCAGCTTCATATTTTCCCTGCACGAAGAAAACCAGTCACGACGATGGCACATCAGAGGGTAATGCTCCAACCGACCGCTTCGATGGCTTCGGCGAGAGACCCCGGCAGACTGAAAAAGAATTTTGAGCGCTCGAACACGGAGAGCGTGGTGCGAAGTCTCTGGGCTTTGGCGGAATTCTCCAAGACCGGAAGGAATACCTGATTTGCCTTGACGGCAGAGCCTAAACCGATGCGCTGCTCAGCGAAAATAGAAACAATGAAACCTGTCGACCCACGTTTCAGGTGATCAGTGAGCGGCTTCGTCCCGTAGTCGCTGGCGTTGGACAAGAGCCCGTCCTGCATTTCAGCATACAATGCTTGTGTACCGTGAGTGACGCCCGGGAACACATTCGCAAGGCATACCATCCGTAGACGCTTTCACTGCAACGAAGCGATCGAAGTTGTCCTCGACGAGTACTCGAACCTGTTCTGATCGCGCATCAATGGATGCTTGGAGGTGAGATATGCCGGCGGCCAAATCTTGGTATGTCGCGTTGGGATGAACTATGGCCAAGAAAGCCTTGGGGTCGAACGACTTTGAGCTTAGCATGACAGATGCCTCTGTAGAATCGTCAGACCGAATTTGGGGAACAATGGTTTGCAAGCGCTCACTCGTTTCAGCGTCCAGGTTCCTCAGACTGTGAGACGCGGGTGAATAACATGCCGAGGAATAATGGAGTGATTGGCCCACTCGACAGTAGCACCTAGGCCCAATGGATCGCTGTCACCGTCCCCACCGACCGAGGAAACAATGTCAGACAGTGGATCTTCCAAGTCATAGTCCGCTTCCTCCCACTTCCTGGCAGACATGCAAGTCAACGGTCATTTCACAGGACATTGAAGTGCTCACGTCGGTTCAAGTGTAGAGAGTTTATAGGCCTTGAGCAAGGATGCCTCGTCCACATCGATGTTAACCCTGCCTGCCGGCATCTCACAATGAACGCAGAGGAATACCTTGATGTAACGTGGCTGTGCAGCACTTTAATCACATTTGCAAACGCTACATCATTCCAAGAGCTCTTAGAGTTGGTCGAAAGAGCCTTTCCAGTTGTTGACTTTGTTGTGATGATGCAAAACGAATTATATGCCATTCCAAGTAGTGTAGAATAGTGTAGATGTAGACGAGGCAAACTGGAACAAGCCACTGTTTGAAAGTGCCTGCCTCACACTCACACTGTAAGCATGGTGTTGAAGATGTGGTCCCAGAATTTGCCTGTATCCCACACGTCAGAGAGAAATGGGACGTAATAACGATCTAACGTACTTGTCACGCCGAACCCGAGCTCAAAGTTCTTGTAGTGATGAGCCAAGTGGTATTTCTTCATCTCCCGCAAGTATGTAGGGAGCCTGGTATGATGCAGCCTGCAAGGAATGAGTATGTACAGGTCGAGAAAGAAGACACAATGCTCACGCATAGTGCATGCAATCATACAGAACGTCTACGAAGCCGGTTAGAAACCCACCTCGACAGGGTGATGCGACGCAAAAACACCTACAGAATACGAACGCGCCAGAGATAATACCGTTTGCTACAGCGACCGGAAACAATATGTACGCAAGCCGGGTGAAGGGTGCTTGAAGGACGTAGAATAGGATCGGTGGCATGACAAGTCTTAGACTGAGAAGGGTTGAGCAATGAATTTACAAAAGGACAGTTCGACCCACCGATCCATTGGCATATAGTGATGAATACCGTGAAGCAAAAAGTGTAGAGTCAAGAAGACGGGATGATCAGGCAAGAGCGAGTCGATATGAAAAAGGAAACGATGCATTCCATACTCCAGTATTGTCCAGATGAAGTTACCCAGAAAGAAGCAGGGTAAGGTTTTGACGAACGCGTCCATCTCCAGATAGGACAAAGCGGAAAGTGGGAATAGGGGGGCAGCCCAGAAAGTCGGTATCGGCATTGTAAATTGCAACATCGAACGCAGGAAGAGATTGACCGCGACGGGTAGCCAGACTAGGGGTACCACATACCACGCCGTGCGAGTGCAAATCTAAATGGCCAGGTCAGGCCAATCATCAGGTAGGGGTATCGTCTCCAGCTCACCTCCAGCACAGTAGGACCGAACAAGCGTGCCGACTCTTTCAAATGCCGTGGTTGGTGAACCTGTTGCAGGTAATACGACTTGCTGGAGGGCGGTCAGAACCATACAGGGACCTGTCATGATCAAACAAACCTAAAGTTGGCATTCCACATTTGCCAGAGCAGAGGTTCCCGGAGGTTGAGGAACTGGGTCTTTGCAAAGTCCTCGACAGAGTCCGTGTCCTCCGGGCGGAAGTCGTCCGTCGCTTCCCAATCTTTGTGGGACGTGAGAGCAAGTCATGAAGGGGATATATGAAGACGCACCGTCACTAACGGTTGTCTCTGCGGTACCCAGACGACCTATGGCATACTCCTCCAACATGTCGTATGCTGAATCCGAATGGTCATGCGAACTCTGGTCCTTCATGATGTTCTCCACGTCCTTGCCGGCGTTGTCGAGAATGAGGTCTTCACCTCCGGGATGATCAGACACAAAGGCGGTGACATCGTAGACCTTTCCCTTGAACGTCACCCAACAGCTCTGCGCTGACTTGTGTGCCGCGAGGTCCTCGACAGTGTAGATGCGGACGCGCTTCGAGACGGACATGATCAACGCGGAGTGATCAACGCGGAGTGACCTGATTTCAATTTTATTTACACCACTGCGTAATTCACACGACCTTGCCGACGCCGTCGTCGGCGTGGCTGGCGCTCCACCGTCGCAAGACATGCTTCATCACTTTACCGCTCGCAGTCTTGGGCAGCTCCTCTGCGTCCATGCCGTCCCCGATGAACCACACCCACGCCGGCGCATTCTGCAACGTACTCGTGTAACCCTTGAGCGAAATCGTGAGTCCGAGACTCTTACCTGCGGGTTCATGCCGTCCCGGACAACTTGACAGACCTCCTCCTTTGACATGGCCGTTCCCGGCTCGAGCAGTATCCATGCGCCGACGACCTCACCGTACTTTGCATCCGGAACTGCCACCGCAGCGGCTTCTCTTATCGACGCGTGTGCCGTCAGAATATTCTCGATCTGAACAGGGAACAAATTCTAGGAGGCAGCAGTTAGGAATCTGACGCAGTCATCAGTCTAAGGCTCACCTCTCCGCCACGGATGATAATATCCTTGTACAATCTTATTCATTTTTTATGCCGCACGCATATCAGAAACGCACCTTGACCCGACCCACGACTGTGGTGGATACAGAATCAGCATCATGTGCTTCATCCAAGTCATCGACATACTCCTCAAGTAGCCTTCCTCGTCAATCATTCCTTCATCACCCGTATGCATCCACACGACAGATTCGTCCTCGGAATCTGGTCGCATGACATTATTCGTCTGCTCCTCGTCGTTCCAATACCTACCAAACTCAGAAAATGCGCGAAAAAACAAGCAGTAGACCTGACCCACCCTTTCTGGAGCAGATAGCCCGCAACGCACAACTCTCCAGGCGTCCCGACAGGCACAATCTCTCCTGCCTGGTTTATCACTTTCGCCCTCACATGGGGTTGCACTTTGCCCACCGTTTCCACCCGTTTAGTGATAGGATCCGCAGGCGTAGATTGGAAGGAAACAGGACTGCAAAACCAGATCAATGGACCTCCCACTGTTTTATGAGATGGTCACACCTTGTCTCCGCTGTCCGTCACAAATCAGTAAAATGTGGCCGACAGTGCAAAGGTCACAACGCACTCATGCCATACGCCACCGTCAGGTCTACCAAGTTCAGCTTATTGATAAGTTGATGCATTAGGTCAATGGGTATGGGGGATCCGGCAGCGATTCCAGTACTAGGTCAGCGCTTTGACGTTAACCTTCTCCTCAAATTCAGGTCTAGCGACTGGCTCACCGGAGTCGACTTAGGTCAAGTTTATCCCCTGCTGCTTGTCGTTGTTGCACCTCTGCCAAAACTCCGAGAAAATGAGTAGGGACGCCATGTAATGCCGTGCATCGTTCCTTCACGATGGCATCGACGACGGCTTTCGGATCGAACGTCTCGGAAGGATAAACGACGCAGGCGCCGTGGGACCATGCAGCCAAATTTCCCAACACGAGGCGTGTAGGATACGGGTCAGACGCGTTGGACGACAATGGAACACAAAGAGCACTCATCGAAACAGTGGAATAGAGGTGGAACATTGCCTACGCTGTACATCGCGTCAACGTCGCATGCTGGTTCACGATCATACTTACAGAGGACATCCTCAGGTGTGAATCGCATACAACGACCGTTTCCGAGACCGTTGTTCAAGACATTGAGATGTGTCAGCTAGTTCGCGCGTCGAATCAAAAAAGGGACCAAAGAACACCAGAAGACCACGCACAGAAGCGGCCTTGGGGGTGCCCGTCGTCCCACTGCACAATCCAAGGTAAACCCAAGTCTATGAATGTCAACTAACGACGCACCTCGTGAATTGTAAATTGATAATGTCGTCTGACTGCATTTCGTCTATGCATGCGCGCACTCGTCGCCCTTCCACTCCCTCCTCTCTCCATACGAGCGTCTCCCGCCAATCGACAACGCACTTCGTATCCCCGATCTCCCTTTCGTACGCACTCCGATTCTCCAAGTTGTCCACGACAACAAAGTTGCGGAGCGCGGGGAGCGCCTCGCATTGTATGTCGCCTGGAATGGAGTAGCGTAAGTCTGGAAAGGCATCGGACAGCATGCGCACGTAACGCGAGCTCCGGAGACGAGGGACGGCAAAGAGATGGGACACCCCCACCACGTTGAGGGCGTTCACCTACAAGTGCGTCACGGCGCAACGCCATGCCGACGCCGTTAAGCACACCACGTTCGACAGACGAGGACGCACTCACGAGCTCGTTGAGGCGGTAAGCAGGATTGAGCGTCACCAAGATCGCGCCCACGCTCGCGCACGCCCATTGCAACATGGCATACGAGCTGCGGATCCGTCAGGTCGACGCATACAGTCTGTGTGAGAACGGGGAGGAGCAGCGAACGCGCACCTATTGTTGCCCATCATCACCGCGACGCGGTCGCCCTTGTTGATCCCCAACGCGACGAGGCCCCTCGCGAGTGACTGGACGTGTCGGTCAAACTCTGCGTAATCCCAGGCGAGGTGTGTCCCGACGCCCATGTTGGACGTGAGCGGGCCACCATGCACCCTCGGTCGCTCCTGTCTGCACACCAGAGCAGGCTGCTCGGCATGTCTGGCGAGGATCTCGTCTCGAAAGTACACCGGGAGCGTTCGACGCTCAAGTGGGGGTTCTTTTGGTCCCTGGACTGAGGAAAACGTGAGTGAGCGACGTGCCCGGACAGCTAAGGTTAGTGCTGTCCGACCGCTGGGTGGAACGGGCATCGTGAATGTCAACCACGCGCTCGGAACTAGTAAGGCGCAGGCATACACCACTTGGACAGGTAAATATGTGACACAGCAGGTCTCTGACATTCGCCTCGCATGACGTGTGGTCCTGAGACAGACACAGGGCCCTGTGTCTCAGGACCCTGTACTGCTTCCTAACGATTCCGTGGTACAGTTGGAGGACTCCAGCCACCATTCTCAACTCGTGGATTTGGCCTCTGTCAGTGTAAGAAGACGGGATTGTGAAACGCTGAAAGAAAGCCAGGACTCCTGCCTCTCAGTGCTATAATAATACAACGGCACCGTCCTCGGAGCCAGGTCCATTGACTCAATAGCGAAGCCGTTTCTCGGCTCCATATTGTATTGTAGTATTGTATACTGTACATATAGTACATCCATTTCAGAAGGTTGATAAGTTATACACGGCGCTGCTTTGCACTTCAGCGTGCAATGCAATGAACAAAGTGGCAGGGATCTATCCAGGTATGTAGAGGTATACCCTGCAGGCGCGTTGCCTGCGCATCCCGTGCATGTTTTCATGCGCGCCAAAAAAAATCGTAGATAAGGTAAAAGGTGAGAAATAAATGTCGTCGAGTATCATTGAAGCAATTCTATTACTTGGACTCCGAGTATGGTGGTAGCGACGACGTAGATGAAGAATGCGAAAGTCCCTGGATAGGGAGTGCGGGAGGGTTGCTTGGGGGTTGCTCCCATAATAGGGGACGGGACGTAATACTGGGTGTTACGGGGCGAGAGGAGTTTGGAGTGTTGGCCTGAGAGCGGTTGTGTACGAGGTGGGCGCGGACGAGATGACCTGCTGCGAGAGCACTGAGAAGGGACAACTCTCCAGCCATTACCGACGCAGAGATGATACGGGCAAGGCGTTGGGCATTCGCACCGGGTGACGTTGGATGCGGTCCTTTGATACCGAGCATCTCCAATACCGCCCCTTGGGGAGCGAGGACAGTACCCCCTCCGACGGTGCCGACTTCGATGCAAGGCATGGAAACGGTCATCAAGAGATCCTCTCCGTCGTTGGTACTGTACAAGAGTGAGCCTCGCGTGATGTGGGCACATAACAGACACGTACGGTTCCATGAGGGTCATGCAATTTGAACTTTCTACATTTTGTGCAGGGTCCTGACCGGTCGCGAGGAAAATCGCGGTGAGAATGTTCGCCGCGTGTGCATTGAAACCACCGACTGAGCCAGCCATGGCACTGCCGACGAGATTCTTCTTCATGTTTAGGTTGCACAACGCTTCCACCGTCGTCTTCAATACAGACTTCACTACCTTGCCGGGAATGACAGCTTCGGCAACTACACTCTTGCCACGACCTTCGATCCAGTTAATGGCGGCAGGCTTCTTGTCAGTGCAGTAGTTGCCAGAGAGAGCAAGGGTGACCATCTCAGGAAAGTGCTGCTGCATCACCTCGAGTGCCTTCTCGGTACCCTTTGAGATCATGTTCATGCCCATAGCATCACCGGTCTTGGTCGCAAAGCGGACAAAGAGCGTCCGTCCGGCCATGGCAGTCTTGAGCCTCTGCAGCTTAGCAAACCGCGACGTCGACTCAAAGGCTTCCCTGATGATCTCGAATCCGTCTTCGGAGTCCACCCATTCCTTTGCCTCGGCAGCCATCACGACAGACGGGAAATCGATAGCAGGACCACGTGTCATGCCATCATAAGTGAGCACCGTCGTGACGCCTCCGCCTGCATTGAGTGCCTTGCAACCACGCGATGTTGACGCCACGAGTGTGCCCTCCGCCGTCGCCATCGGAATGTGGACTTGTTCCCCGTCGATGGTAAGAGGACCAGCAATGCCAAGGGGAATGGGTATGTATCCGACGACATTTTCGCAGCATGCACCAAAAACACGAGAATAGTCGTAATTTGCCATAGGCAGGTCGGAATTCTCCAGAGTTTGAGTTGGGGTTGCCCGAGCTAACCAGATCAGTCGAGGAAGAAAGATGCAAGATCATCACTCACAAATCAAAGCTCTGCGAATTGCTACAGCACGCTCGTAATCGCCGAGAACCTTTTCCAAAGCATACGCAGCAATCTTGCCGTTCTGGACAAGGAGAATTACCTCTTCATCGTGCAAAGTTGACAACGATGCTTGGACCGGCCGAGGGCCATTCTCGAAAATCTCAATGCACTCCACTAGCGAACGCAGAGGAACGTCAACACGGGGTTCTTTCATGACAATCGCCGCGGGTTGAGCTCGAAGCTTCATATCCAACAAGAGAGCGGGGACACCGTTGGTCTCGTTGGAAACGGGGATCGGTATGGGGGCGATCAGAGGCATAAAATCAATAGGAGTGGATGGGATAGATTCAGGAGAGTTGGTGGCTCCGGAGTCTCCGGGTTTCGGCTTGGGAGGACCAACTGCAAATGCAGGCTTGCGGCGTATGGCGGTGGCCTTTACATGAGGTGTCTCAACCTTCTCATCCACATCTCTGTCCCGTTTTAAGGTGCTCGCCGACCTGAATCGGACGCTTTGCGGTTGGAATCCCCTGATGGCGCCCTCTGCGATGCCTTTGAGAAGGTAACCGTTCAAGGCGACACTAGCGGCGAGGACGAGCACGATCCATTTCGAGATGACCGGGTCGCCAACAAGATTGGTCCAGCCGGACATGAAGTTATCGATGATCTCTGTGGACCTGAAGAGTGCGCGGGGTCGTGTCGGACCAGGAGGGATAAAGCTGATGTGCAGAGGTGGAGCAACCTTGACAAGCACGTCGACTGCAGATGTCTCAAGGCTTGAAGTTATAGTGTTGAGCACGGTTGCGATGGCCTGAGAAGTGATGTCAACCTTGCGAGACTCAACCTGATAATCCGCCAAAGCTTGGAAGGAAATTTTCGATTCGGGGTGGCTGATCGTAGTTGGTGCCAGGGTGGTGGTAAAGTTCAGGAGGTGCAGTGTGAGGAAGGAGACAAGCTGAGGCGATGTGAGGAACGCACAGGTCAGTGACCGGGATCAAGGACATACCAAAAGAAGCTTGAGTCGAGCGGCCGGATTCTGCTCCTTTGCGTCTGCTTGGGCCGCGTTCCGGAGATTCAGCATCGAACCCTTGGTGCCAAGCAAGGCGTCCGAGAGCTTATGGCTCGGAGTGGGGACCTCCGTAGGCTGAGATGGGCGGGCGAGAGCGCTGATGGTACCTTCGGCTGTCAGGTTGGCGGTGCTCCGCGATCGAGTGAGTACGCGCGCCGCCCGGATCCTGCGGACCTGCACGGCAAGGTGAGTGACTGTGACCCTAACCCGAGGGCCCAAATCGGGTAAATAAACAGAGAGAAACAACGCACCTCGACCATAACCGTCAGGATTGCCGCGTAGAACGTGACGAACATGAGGCAATCCAATACTAAAGACAGCGCAGCGAGGGCACAGAACTCCTTCAGGCCTCCAACCTTGCTTCTGGCGCCCAAGAGCAAAGCTGCGATCTCCAATCCATAATCACGGAGGACGAGATGTCCACTCGCTTCCATGGCCCCATGAACGACCTCTCCAGCCGGCTTCATCTGGCCCCTCCAGCGGCCCTCCTTGACAGGGGTGGTGAGGTGCGGGTGATTGAATATGGCTTTTGCGAGACGAAGATGCTTATCGAATCCTACCGTGCAAACGAGGAATGGCAGAGCCTCCGTCAAACTGATCGGATCGAGAGGAATCTCCAAGTAGTGTGACACCGAGAGGGCAAGCATGAAGGAAAGGATCGATGACGACAGGATGGCGGCGGTCAGCCAGAAGTTGGATCCCAAGGCTCGCGATGCCAGGAACAAGCGGATAAATGACGCATGCATTAGAATATATCCGGCAAGGACGAGAAGGATATCAAGAGAGTCGGCTTTCTGTCGCCGAGCAGGTCCCTCAGCACATGATATGTCCGAGGGATCTAGCACACACTCACCTTTGCAAGTTCCCAAAACCGCACGACGAGAGCACGGGCAGCGTAAGCAATCCACTTGCCGCTCTTCATCTCACCAATAGACACTTCAGAGCGACTCTGTACCCGATACTCAACACCGAACGAATCCACAGCGTAAGAAGTTTTGGCCTTGAGGGCATCGATGAATTCGTCCTGAGCACCCGGCACGAATGACAAGGTCACGGTTTGGCGACCCGAGGTTGGGGTAGACACCTCTGTGAAACAGGGACCTTCAGAAGCCGCACGGAAACACGACGCGGAGTAAGTCCGTCCAGAAGGCGTTGCGAAGGCGTCGGAGATGTAATTCGTCAGGTTGTCAATGGATGGAGCCAGGTATGCCCAATCCAACGGTCTCATCGCAGCCTGACAGTGCGCAATCATCAGCGTTGTCAACATGATGGAGGTAGTGGTGTCATACCGGATCCACAGCCTCTGCGGTGAGGGCCCGGGAGAAAACAAGTTGCTGAATCTCTAGTTTTTGCGTGAATGGGCTCGGAGCTCTTTTCCGATACCAGTCTTCATCGACAACGACCCACTGACCATCGCGTAGCAATGCGTGGGCCGTGCTGAGCGATGAAGGGAAGGCAGGGGCGAAGAAAGCAGAGTGCTTGATGGCCGAGAGAACGCGGAAGTAGGAAAGGGTGCCAATGATGAAGAGAGCGACGACGGTCTCGATCGGATTGAAGACGGCGCGCTCCGTGAGAGGCAAAATTGGGAGGCGCATGGCGGATTACTTGGGGCCAGGTGGATGCGGGAACCACAGGAAAGATGGCAGTCTGTTCACCACGACGGAGGACGTGCTTGTCGCCAGGGAGGGACCGAGCAATGTACCAGACCATCGTTCCACTTTTTATTGTACGATTCGGCTAGCTGTAGCATGGCACGACCCCCGGACACCGCACTGCCACATCGGCGGTAACAGCCGTAGCGAAACCTTTCCGACCTTGAGACGAGATCAATGAGACACAAGATCCCCGTCAAAGTTTTATCATGCTCCAGTTTACGTCCATAAGAGCCCGATCGTACGAGACAAACTACTCGTCCCGTTCTTTTCATAGCCCTATCTCAGACCTTGTCCTCAGATCTTATCTCTTCGTTGTCACTTCCCAACCTCACTGCCGTCCATCTCATCAATTCCCAATGCGGGAATGATGGTCTCCTGACGCACTGGTGCAACCCAGCGAGAGACCAATCTCCGGCTATCGAATCGGGCGCACGTTCCCCGCTACCGTTCGTTTGAAAACGACCTTACTACGCTATTTGGGTGGCTAGCAATGTACGGCGCCGCATGTCGCAAGACGCCACGTTCACCGGGCCCAACAGCTTTTGGCCCGAGTTCCCCAGCTGTGTCGGGACTCCGGATCAAGTATTGGAGATCGCCACCCGCCGGCTCCGGGAACAGGCACACACAAAGTGGGCTTGCACAGTGTTCGTGCCACACTGCTAGTTACACGTTGCTACCGGGATGAACCAGTGCAATCCGGGCGAGCGTTCCGGAAAACATGACCTATCGGTTTTGAGCCATGACGGCTATGGGTACACTGAATTGTAAGCATTCCAATGTACCGTAAGTATTGCCCAAATCCAGGATATACTTTTGCATGGTATCTCGTAATGTTAGTAGGATGTCGGTTGAAAGTACCCGACCACCGAATGCGTCGAGAGAAAGTGACCACAGCCGCAGCGTATGTGACCGGCGTCTACTTGACCGGTGAAGTTGACATTTTGAACGAGCTCGATTCCCGAACACCTCCATTGATACATACCATCGTGTGCATCCGCCTCCTCGGATCGTCGAGCGTTCGGTCGAGAACCGACGCCGAAGAAGCAAGTATGAAAGTCGTTTCGATTGCTGGAACCTCTCCGATTATCGAACAGCAATATTTCTAAGATTGTGTGGGATGGCGCGGCATACGTATAAACGTTTACTTATGGAACCGAGGTCGTTATCAGATGTTGTGAGGGTCAGCCGTTGGAGCGTAAGTACGACATGTGCACACACTTCGGTCAAACGCTAGAGTGTCACGGAATATTTTGACCAGTTTTTTCAAATCGGTCAAGCAGTGGAAACAGGTATGTAGCACATTTTGAGACCTAGTTGACAAATGGACGAATGAGGGAATTGCCGATGTCTTTCCATACAGCATGCGCCCACACTTTGAAATCGGCGGATGTGGGTTGGCAACGATTTCTGACTCTGAGCACTAGTGGTTGACCAATATCACAAAAGCGCATAGGCTGCAACGCGTTCGTTTTGGACTTCCATCTGGCAGATCGGCGCGATCGAACGGTGATAACTGCTGCGTTGCATAAACTTTGCCTCGTTGATTTACAAATGAACCGAACGCCAGAAATCCATTTATCCCATCGAGTACAGACGCTTACCCCTAGGAAGCATAGTGCGGCGCGAATGGTTTCACCTCAAGCCATGCCCTCTGAAATAATTCCACGAGGTCATTTGGAAGTTGGCCACGTTCGCTGAAAGTGGAATCGGTCACCGATCCTTCCGGACATGCAGAAGCCTTACTTACTAGTGATTAATGTTCAGTTCCAGCTGTTTCACGGATGCGGCGTCAAGGATGACCGCATCGTCCTGTTGTAGGGCACCGTGGTGTTGCAGCCAGCGCTGGGAAGCTTCAGATAAGTCGAGTCCGAGCTTGTCTTGTTCCGTACAGGTCAGATACAGATATTTTCAGGATGCGGCGATCGTTCCGCCTACCAGAGCTTCCTTGACCACCCTAATCGCGGGTAGCATTGGGGCGTATCGCGATCGCAAACTCGGTGCGAGGCGACAATTCTGCGGGTCCCATCTTCCTCCCCTTCTGGCGACCATATCATCCTCGTTGAGCATCTTGCCAACTAAGAGGCCACCACTAATCTGGGTTAACATACGGCATTGTAAAAATCAACGAGGGTTAATAATAAACGTACACAAGAGGGGAGAAGGCGAAAAAAACTTGATTCCGAAGTACCGTAAACAGGGAAATAGCCTGATTGATCAGTTTCAGCAGGCTCTGCCCTATCAACGTTCTTGGTCACGACCAATAGACGCGCTCCGAGTCCGTTTCGGCGGTCCTTTCGATAGCGTTATATCCACCCTGATACACGTGGGTTTCAGCCAACTGTGATGGACCGCAATGCCCACAATCTCGGCAACCTGTCTCAGATACAGATGCATCATACTCACGGTCTTTGAAGCATGCTGATTACGTCAACTGACCTGCCAGGAACTGTAGTTGCTCAAGCCAAACTGCTCGCTACTCGATCTTGGTGAAGTGTAAGGATGCGGCGGTGACGAAGGATACACTTACAAATAGCCTTCGGTGTACAGAAGATTGATCGCTCGCAGTGTGACCTCGATTGGGACTGTGGGATCTGGTGAACGTAGGTACAATGTGCGAATTTCAGTGTGCTTGCCCAGGGCAGTGCACGATATATTCTGATTCCTTCTCCAGAGAAATCACCATGCTGGCCCGGATACACCCTGTACGGAATACCATGACAAAAACTCAGTCTAGTAACTACGGACAAATTGATGACGAACTTCGTATCAATGACGCAGCTTCCAAGGTCCATTTGGCCCAAAAACTAGAACAGGTGATTATGAGTCGACAATCGGGGTGACCCTGAACCAGTTACCCGACCTCTTCAGATGTCCCTCCCCCATAAAGACAAGCCGTATCGATCGTGGTATACCCACGCCCTATGAAGAGGTTCACGATCACTTGAGCTTCTTCGACTGTATGAATACGCGTGCCATTCGAGTTTGGACCTGGGATGCCGAACATGCCCGCACCCTACGGATAATTCGTGTCAATCGAACAGGCACCAGCGGTTGTATTTAGCACAAGGGACGTACGAAGATGAGGGGAATCCGCTAGGGCATGGTGGTGAAGCACAAGTTATCCGCAGGTAGCGCCTAATGCGACTCCGCTGCATGATCAATTAGTTTCGGAGAGCCGTGAGTGTGATGGATTGGAAGAAGGTTGTCCCGGCTCGGTCTTCCGATGGCGGTTCGAGAATTTGCTGCAATGTCTAATACGCTCCATCAACATACCCAGAAAAAAAAAGATGGCACTGGGAATTATCTCAGGAGGCTATGGTGGCCTATCACGCCACGGATCACCTGTCAGAGATCTCACAGCCACTCAATCCCATCATTGGTCGACCATCAACATACCTATGATAAACGCAATCTACTATCACGCGATGTGTCAATCCCTTCACATGTGGGTATAGCGTTTTCGGCGAGATAAGCACGCGCGTAGTCGCGCCAGTTTGAGATTCATTCGGTGCCAATTTCACCAATTGGAGACAACGAAGTTTTACTCAAAAATGTGGTGCCTTTCGTAGCAGGCCTGTGGGTTGCAGACTTTGCGCATCAGTAAATGCTATAATACGTCCTTTCTATTCGCGCACGACTGATCATCTCTGAAGGAACCCCAATAGGAATTTGTAGAACCGACATTCATGTCCACGAAGGAGGGTTTATTGCAAAGTTTCCAGTATGCTCAGTCCTTACCGACGAATCCAAATTCACTCACCCTGGCCTGGCAGTTGATGCTTGGTTATGAAGTCATTGGTACCATTACGGTCGTTGGGAAGAGTGTGACGACATTCGAAGAGGGCGACTACTGTGTAGAGTGACTGTCCGTCGCGTTCTCTTGCTTGATGTACGACGGAAAGATTGAAGTGCTGATCGCCTCTTTTAATGCGAACAGTGCTTCTGCTGCGCTTCTAATCCAGACGTGGGGAGTCCCTGCTGTGGGAGAACTTCAACAGTCGAAGTATTACAATGGCTATGGATCCGCTGAACATGTCGTCCAGTGAGTCTGATCTGCTGTACCATCCCACATTATTGCAACTTTGCCTTCCGCGAAGCCAACAAAGTCTACAGAGTATAGAATCTCACAGACGAGGAAGCGACCTTGATCGAGACCGCGGTCTGCGCCATTCATAGCAATGCACTGGTTATTGAGGTGGGACTAACGGGTTCGATCGCCGTACTCAAACTGAATGGGTATCGGGGCACGTGTCGCCAGGGAGCTTGGAGCAATTGACGATTACCTAGCCTCGCTGCGAGAGAACATCAGAGCAGGTAACTCGTAGGAGTAGTGGAAGCCACCGGGAACGGAAAAATAGCCAGTGACACCATCAACTACGTCCGCCGCGGTGGAATGCTCGTGGTCTATGGCATTTGTTCGAATGGTGTACGTATACAATGGCTGCCGTCAAAGATATTTAGGGCGAGACCAAGGTGAAACACTATCACACATCTTGCTTTACTCTTGTTCACGCAAGACTTACCCCGAGCGTTGCCAGATCATCGGATTGTTTGCGCAGACACTGTTTCTTGCAGTGGGAACGTCAACGGAATGATGAATAGCCGCTCGCACTACATGAACGGTCAAATGATGTAGTTGAGGTGGCTGGGGTGTACAGGATGGGTCAGTGTCAACAAGCGTTAAGATGAATGGCGGGGAGGCTCTCAAGGTTGCCGTGGATGCCTGATCCACTTGAAGAGCGCCATGGTCACGATTGCGGAAATGCGTTCCGTCATGCAGGTTCAGGGGATTCGTTACATGACATATCTAGCATCGTGTGTGGACGTGACAAGAGATCATAAATGTAGTGTATGGTACCGGCTGTTCACATTAGGCGACTCCTCTGCGGATACGTGTTGAAATGACACGGCCTGCGACATACCCGATTGGCGATTTGATTGACGTAGCCCCCTCACGAATCGGAGTCGTGTTCGATCGCATCCCTGCCTATGAACAGTCTCCGCCAAGACACATGCTTTCCCGGATTACGAAAGGCACCTGGCAAGCGAGCGCCCGTGTGGGTATTAGAAGAGTTCGAGGCTCGTGCTGTCTCCGACACCGGCCACCTCAAACATGAGCCACACAGTCATCGAGATGGAACCTGTCTCCGTTGGACGGGACTCACAAAACAAAGAAGGCTTGCAAAAGGATTTATCAGATCTTCCAAAAGTCCCAGCGCCAATGTAAGTGGTACTACGACAGTGTCTCACTTGATTATGGGTTCACAGCCGCCTATGCAGATACCGACATGCAGCTCCCTCAGCGCCGTGGCCTTGGATGGATTTTGATGCAGACCCGAGTGAAGTCCGCCCTGAATTTCCGCCAGGCATTGATCAAGACACAGAATGGAGCCACTACCCTCAACGTCTTTTCGGAAACTGGACACCTGACCAAGTCAAGAGGTGTGGTATATTAGAGCCCACACCAGATAGTGGTGCTTGCACCGTGCGCAAGGTGGAAGTTCGCGATGACGGGTCCTTCGAAAAAAGCGACGTTGATCCGATGGTAGTCAACGAACCGAGAGACTACTGGAAGAGCCTGATGGCCCCAGTGAGTAACTCCCATGTCTCGTATTTGAAGCACGCTGAAGAGACGAAAGGTACCTGAAGATGGCCATCGAGTTCGAGTGCGGGCGTTGTTTGTTGAGAATATGTCTGTGCCTGTCCTTCAAATCTTGGGTACCAAGTAAGCGCTTATTATCATTTACTTGCAACGTAGCGACAGCAGCTCATTCCATCAGATACTACGTTGAACCATTCTTCTTCGCGTCCTCCAAAAATTGGATTCCGTCAAGGTATCAAGAGGACCCTAGAAAAGACGAGTCCGACCGTAAGTAGACGAAGCGACCCTCGCCATAATATATTCACTTCTCTGACCCGCCAGATATTACTGTCGTCCTCCCGTTTATCCGTATGATGAAAGATGTAAAGCAGTGGATTTCACGAGCAGGACCGATCAGAACCACAAGCTCTTCTCTTAGTCTATCGAACGAACCTTTAGAGGAATCACGCCCCTACAAGGGTATGCCTCTGTCAAATCCTTCTACGTTCCTAACTCGCATGTGTAGATGAGAAACAAACAATTGATACCCAAGCACCGCTCCCCCTCCCTAGTAGGTGTTTTTTTTTCCACGCGGGCTGCACTAGTTCCTAATTTCGATATCTCAAGAAGATAAAATCCTCCTTCAGGATCTCCTTGCTATTCATATGTACCGTACTTCAACAACTAGCACGATTATTTCTTATCATCCTAGCGGGAAGTTGCAAAGAACCTCTGCTGCGCGCCTCCAATCGCTCGTGCAGAGGACAGGCGACAGTGTCTATTGGTCAAAAATATTCAGAAGGTCCAAGGACCCGACCTTCCTCTTCCTTGCGATTCTTTGGTACGCTCTGTATGCATGGGACGAGGCATTTGAAGTACTATATAGCTATATCAACACCCTAGTAGGCAATTTCATGTTCCGACTTCTTCTTCGCTGACGTCTCTGCAGGAGTCTGACGTCCTAAAGGATAACGACATAAAACTGACGCGGGAATTGCATAGGCTGCAGGCACATCTTTTGTACTATCAACAACTTCTGCGGGACTTCAAGGTATCTGTCGAGTTCGTCAAGGACACGTCTAATCTAGCGATGAACATTCTCGAAGGGGACGCTGAAAAACGACGCGACTCTAAGGAACTTTTGTGTAAAGAAGCCGACAATCTCATATCCGAGATCGATAGATTAACAGGACAGAGGCTTATGTTGTCCGAACGACTTCAGAACGTTATCCACCTGGTCCGTGTTTGACGGTTCTTTTTCGTGTGTTTCGTACTCACGCCCTTCCTTTAGGCGTTTGCAAGTGTGAACATTGCGGATAGCAAGGCCATGCAGAAGTTGGCGAAATCAACGATGATAGACTCCGCCGCCATGAAGCAGGCATGGATAACTCTTTCCCAACTTGTCTGCAATATACTCATCTACATCAGATCGCTTATCTCACGATGATCTTCCTCCCCGCGGGTTTTCTTGCAGTAGGCGGTTAACATGACAAACTACCTCAAACTTA